>JAVJIF010018191.1:0-84970 GCA_038442645.1 Agave tequilana
CTTCTCGGTTGCACTGCATGGGGTATTTATAGGAGCAGAAGGAGGTAGAGTCCCAACACAACTCTCCCACGAAAACGGATCCCCAGATAACACTGGATTGCCGCGAAAACGCGTCTTGGGCCGCGTTTCCGCGGCCTGGTAGTGGCGGCTGGCCACGCGCTTTGGCACGTGGCCTCCCCTGGTCCGTCCATCTGGTCGTTTCTTTCTGGAAGCTTGATCCTGGCTTTTAATCTTTGGATTTGGATATAACTTGGGAAGGAAGTTATCTAGATCCCAAATCTTTTATCCACGAATTTGTGATCTTAAATTCTCCTTCTTTGGCTTTTATCCTCATCCCGCAAGTGTTTAGGGTTGAATAGAAGTCTACCTTCCCTCTTTTTTAATATTTGCAACTTTGGCCCTTGTGTATTTGCAATTTTGGCAATTGATATTTGCACTTTTGTACTTGGGCTTGAATATAGGCTTTTGGCTTCTTTTAGGCTTTATTTATTATTAAAATAAGAACTCAAGGCCTGCACACAATAATCATAAAATATTAGTAAATGTGCAGAATTATATGAATAAATATGAAAATGTGATGGTAAATGTCATGATAAAAATGCACTTTTCACTACCAATCACACCCCACACTTATCTTTTTGCTCGTCCTCGAGTAAAAATCAAAGAAAAAAAAAAGAAAAAGAAAAAGAAAAGAAAAATTAATCTAACCTAACTCACTTTCGTAGGAATCACGGTTGCACTTAGCATGTGCAGCAAGCCGTTAAACCCCTAGGTTACCCTAGAGGACGAGTGTTGTCTCGTGAGGGTTTTCAGCGGATTACACCCACAAAATCCATAAAAAGGAAATATTTGAAATACTTTTGAAAAGACTAAGTAATCTATAAGTTTTTAGGATCCTCATTTTTATTCATTCTTAGACTTAGTCTTTATAAAGTAAATTGTTATCTATTTTAGGTAAGGGTCAAAATTGAACTTCTAATATAGTCTTTTTTGTTACTAAAATCATATGCATCCTTATGAATTTATACTAGGAATTCCTTAACTTGGACTCTCATGCCCCTTTATTATTTATTTATTTATATATACTTTTTTTTATATGTATAACTCATCTAATTTTCTTTCGTGTAAGTATCAAGGCTTCTTGAGGCCCTCATACCTAACTAATTGACTATTAGATGTATTAGTACATATATAAGTATTTTTTCCTTAATTTCCTTAGGCTTTCTAATCCACCCATGTAACGAACTTAAAGTCGATGACTCTCAAACCGGTTGGCTTTAGGGCACCAGGTGAGAAAACACCCCGCGGACTCAAATTCGAGTGAAATAGGCCCCAAAACTAAGGACTTTATTTTATTTACTCACCTTTAGGCATGAATACTTATGCTTCTTGAGGCACATGTATCAGCTTAATAGTGATTTTCTTTTTTTTTTTATATATATGAGACACAAGGGTCTTTGTCTTAGAATCCTAGATATGCATTAGGTATGCATATTTCATTAAGGTAAAAATTAAGACTAACTATTATTCAATTTCTCCTCCTATATAAAAAATTCAACAATTTATTTATTTTGACCAAGTTTTTAGAAATCCTAATCATGATTTTCCTAATTCTTAAGATTAACTTAGATTTCTTTCAAAAGATAAGTCAAAATATAGTCCTTTTTATAATTTTTTTTTAATTAGCAAATTTTGGTTAGTTTCTAACTATGTTAGTATGTTAGTAAAGCCCACCCCACACTTATCTCATGCATTGTCCTCATTGTATGAATGAATGCATATATGCATGAAAAAGAACAAGGGAAGGCAGAAGTTACCTCAAGGTGGTGGTTCCGGTGGTGGTCTAATTGGTCCACAAAATGCGGCCCAATCAAGATAATGTGGTAGTTCACGGGACCTACCTTTATTGACCTCTTTTTTATTTACATATTTACAGTCCCCAGAATGAATAGGATCATGGAAGATCCTCTCGTGAAACTTACTCCCTTTACATGACCAGTCCTGAAAAATCATCACAGAGTCATGATCTATACCTATGTCTAACAAAAGAATGTGACTTGGTAGAATGGTTGACTTGGACTCAAGAATGATTGGTTCAGGAACTAATACCGACTCAGGAAAGAAACTCAAATCAAGTAAGGGTTCAGGAGTCGGGCTAGGTTCAAGAATTTGGTCCAAGTCAAGAAATTGAAACTCAAGTCCACAATCATTTTCCCACAATTGAATGTGACTCAATGTTGGTGATTCAAGTTCAGGAATGATAGGTGTGGGAATCAAAACTGACTCTAAAATATTACCTAAGTCGGGTAACAAAACAGAAGTCAATAATGATTCGGGAATTTGAACTTGATCATAGATTTGGGAATCTAGGTCACATATCTCATTAGTTTCAATCTCATAAAAATTAGAACTTGCCAATTTGTCAAGGGGACTTTCAAAAGTATAAATTGGTCAAGTTCACTATGATGATCTTCAAAAATTGGTCAAGTTCACTATGAAATTGTAAAGGAGTTTGGAAGAAGTGATAGAGGCCCAAAAATAATTCGAAAAAAATGGTAGCCTCATCATGTCCACTAAATTTCTAAAATTCATGTAGTTCTTTTTCAGAACGACTTAAAGGAAAATCATTGTGGAAAAAAACTATGAAATTCGTGCAAAGACCGAGCGCATAATGCAAAATACGATTGACTTCCCATGTCCACCAAATGTTCATACAACTCACGTATCATGTCATTTTGAAAATCCAGCTTTAATTTCATCATACCAATCTGAACTTGACCAACATCAACCTCTTGATAGTTTGGCAAGTTATCTATTTCCTGAAATTGAATTTGAAGATAAATGCGAAGCTGAGCTTCAATTTAGCGATTCGAGTCGAATCCTTGAATCAATATCGACTCCTGCAGTGTCACCTGAACTAAGTAACGTTCTTGAGCCAATTTTAATTCCCATAATTCCTAAACTTGAATCAATCATTTCACCTATTCACATTCCTTTCGTGGACGAAAATCAAAATCCAATTTCCTTACATCCTTTGAACTTGCCCAAAATTTTGAGAACCACCTTGACATTTTAGCAAGTTATCCTTTTCTCAAAATTGAACTTGAGCTTGAAAGTGATCCTGAATCTCAAATTAGTAATTCCATCTCACTTTTTGATTCAATAATGATTCTGGTATCTTTACCAGATTTTTTTCTCTATTCCGGAGTCAATATTGAATCCTGTACTAGTACATTGTGAAATTGAATCACTAATATCTTATGATCATGCTTCATTGATGGGGAAAGTGTGTGAACATCAATTCTTTAGTTTGGACCCCATTTTTGAACCAATTTTGACTCCTCCTTTTAAATCTTGACTTGATCTGAGTCAAATTCCCGAGTCGGTATGGGTCTTATTCCTGTTCCATTTGAGTCCAAATCAATCATCTCTCAAAATCACACTTCATTGTTGGACAAGGATGTTGAAGAAAATAACTCAGTAATTATTTTTAAAAATTAAAAATTAGATGGGGATAATTTTTTAAATAAGATCATTCACTCAATCATTCTTTTACTGGGTTGTATTAGAGAGGTCACTGATAGGTTTCTGCAAGATCCACTTTTTTGATTGGGTAGCAACGCTTGGCCCAATCAGAGCACCACCGGAGCCACCACCATGAGGTAATTTTCTTTCTCTTCCCATTTGTTTCATGTATATACACATTCACGATGCATTGAGGATAATGCATGAGATAAGTATGGGAGAGGGTTTACTAATGTAGGTTGTTTAAATTTTCTTTCGTTTACACTTCTTTTTTTTATAGAAACTCTTTTCTTTTCTTTTCTTTCTACAAAACTTTTTGAATTAAAAGAAATATTTTGATTTATTTTTAAGAAAATTAAGATTATCATAGGAATTAGGAAGACCTAAAATTATGAATTTATAAACCAATTTAAGTAGATCTTGTTTAAATTTTAGGATAAGGAAGTAAGATTGAAAAGATAATTTGATCTTAAATTTTTTGCCTTAGATTTATGTACTTCATACTTACACAGTTTTTGGGATTGAAACAAAGACTGAAAATGTCATAAAAAATGCTATAAAAAAATATATAAAAAATAATGATAAAATCACTTATTGAAGTTGGGTAATTATGCCTCAGGAAGTATGATTATTCACACTTAAAACGATGAACAAAAACAAAATAATTCCCTTTTGTTTTGTGGCCTTGTTTACTCGAGTCCTTAAGTTCAAGGGATGTTTTCTCATCTGGTGCCCTAATACTATTTGATTTTGAAAGTCACCGACTAAAGGCTCACTATCCGGGTAAGCTAGAAGACCTAAGAAAATTAAGGGAAGAAAAAATAAATAATAATAATATAAATAAATGACATGAAAGTTAGAGTCGATATCCCAAAAATCTTCAACGTTCAAGTGCATATTTTTCTAAGAGTTTTATGAAAAATCAAAGAATCAATTCAATTTTAAATTCTTATATTTAATTTATAACAAGATTTTACATTTTGATTTAGTTTAAGGAAAATAATTTCTAATTAACCTATGACCTGGATCACTTATATGTTCACAAAAATATTTCAACACTTTTATTTATTTCAAAAATGTATTTTTAAAAATACTGACATTTGATTTCTTTTATTACGGATTTTGTGGGTGTAATCCACTTAAAACCCTCAAGGGACAAAACTCCTCCTCTAGGGGAACCTAGAGGTTTAACGGCTTGTTGCACATGCTCAATGCAATCGCGTCACCTGCGAAAGTAGTGTAATAATTCCTTTAGTTTTTGTTTTATTCGGGACGAGCAAAAGATAAGTGTGGGGGCGTGATTAGTCTCTAAAATTGCATATTTTATACCACATCTTCACATTTATTTAATATTAAATTCTGCTAATAATACCTCTCTTGTATGTTTCTAGGTTCATGGCATGAAATGAAGAAGAAGACCCAAAATCACCATTTAATTGGTAATTAAAAGCCTACAAATATACCTATTGACTTTGGAGGGCTATTTCGTGAAAACTAGGGGCCCAAAATTAGAAACCGGGACAGCAGCTGACGGGGGGACAAGCGTGCAGTGCGCTGCAGATGGCGTTGCGTGCGTCGCCCTGGTACAGCTGCGGCTCTGGTGTGGAGCCACACGCCAAGATTTGATGCGCGGCTCCGTACCTGTACCCTGGTACCCAGTTTTGCCTATAAATAGCCACAGATTTCCAGAGCACGGAAGGAGGAGTTTTTGAAGTGTTTTTAGGTTAGTTTTTAGGTTTTTCCCTTGTTGTAATTTAAGGTTGTTTTGTTTAGTTCTTCTTCTTCTTTCTCCTTTGTATTTTCTATTTCTTGTAGATCTTGTAATAGGAGAGAAAGTGATACATGATTAGAAAGTAAGAGTGCTTGTAATAGAAGGTGACTAGCTATGAAAGGTTCTCTTTTTACCTCTCTTTGTTTTCTTCTCTATGAAAGGTTCTCACTATGAAAGGTGACTAGCTATAGAGAGTGATACATGTTTAGCTAATTTTCTCTCATAACAACTAACTACTAACCACTAACTTGCTAACTTCTTAGTTGATAATCCACATGAACCTAATAGCCTCTACTTGGTCTTATTCTTGTAAGAGCCATTGATGGCTCATGATGATGGATTCTAACACTCTAGCATCCTAACTCTCTAACAAGCTAACATTACTTTACTCCATACTTACTCTTATTTAGTTTTGATGGTTTATGTGTAGCATGCACTTATTTTGTTGAGTTTGGATGTTGAAGTTATCCCATGGGTCATGCTTTGAAACGCTCTTGAACCAAGGACTAGTGATGGCAACGAATACATGTGAGGTAACTATCACTAAGAGGTTAGCATGGTTAATGGAGTAATTAGTAGTTAGTAGCCATGGATTTTCTTTCTCTTTTGCCTTTATTTTAGAAATATATCAAAAATCACAAATACCATCTTTTCTATGTTTTTCACTTCTTTGCTTTCACCGTATCCTTCTCTTTTCATTCTTTATTTTCTTTTCTTTTGATTCTTTAAAATGTTGAAGAAATTTTAACACACACGTGAACATACCGGTAAAACTTCTATCACTTCCCGTCCCCGTGGATTCGACCCGTTTAGCCTCTATGCTATAACGGAAGTATCAAGGAAGCCAAAGCACACACTTTTAACTCTTGATTTCAAAACATACATTTTTCGCGCGCGATTTTTTCCCGATCAGTTAACTCCCCTCATTACATGGGCAGAACTTGACCCAGTAATGGGGATAGTTATAACTGAGACGCAGGGCTCCTCTCCTAATTGAATGCAAGTTTGAGCTCTGCGTTTAGCCGCTGAGGTGATGCTGGACGAGGGCCTTGAGCTTCGCATTTGGGCACTGCTGTGGTGTTGAAACGCGAGGCTCAAACTCTGTGTTTCCTCATTGATGTGGTAATAGATGCGTGCCTCGAGCTTCGCGTTTGCGACACAGGCTTCAATCTTTGACGCGGGTCTCAAGCATTGTACTTGAACACTGAAGTGGTATTGAGACGCGGGTTTTGAGCTCTTCGTCTTGGTACTGCAGTGGTGTTGAGACGCAGGCTTCGTGCTCTGTATTTTGCCTTTGCACGATTGCCTTTGATTAGCCTCGCGTCTGAAGCATGGACTCTGTTATCTAATGACTTGTCTTCATTGAATTTTAGACAGTCTACAGAACCCCCTCCAAAGTTTTTAAAACTCCGCGATTGACTAGGACGAGTTTTGAAATACTTTAGACTTTCTTTTGGAAGAAAGCTCTCAAGACTAGACTGGCAATCTTTTGAGATACCTTGAGCTCGATATTGTCTGTATTTTAGTCTTCGTGAGTGAACTGTTAAACTCTTTGAAGCCACTATAGATGATCATTGTGAGTGTCAAGTTACGCAGTCCAGACCTCATTGGTACTCTGAGCTGGTCGTTAGTGTACTGTTGAACCGAAAAAGTTCGCCAATTATTTTTGTCAGTGTAATTGAACTGATAGCAGAAGCAAAGACTAAACACAGATCTTGTAGACACGAAGGTCGTGTGGCCTTGGAGACGCAGATCTCGTCTGAAGTAGAAACACGACTCTCATTTATTGGAGAGACACAAACATTGAAGTGGAGATGCAGCTCTCACTTTGTTGAAATGATGTAGACTTCAAGGTGGAGACGCGGATTTCTTTTCTTTAAAGAAATGCAGCTCTGCTGTTTTGCCAAGGTGTCGGTTTCCTTCAAAGTGAAGACGCATGATCGCTACAAAAAGCAAGTACTAAAATAAAAGATGGAAGTGTGGGTCGAAGTTACTGCTTTTGCGATTCTTCCGTAGTAGCAAAGTGGCTATACGGGTCGTATCCACAAGGACGGGAGGCGATAGAAGCTTTACCGGTTGATTCACGTGTTTGTTAAAGATTCTTCAAAGTTTTAAAGAATGAAAAGAAAAGAAAGTAAAGAATGAAAAGAGAGGTACGGTGAAACACAAAGGAGTGGGAAACATAGAAAAGAATGATTTTTGTAGTTTTGTTTTTATGTCTAAAATAAGTGAAAGAGAAAAAAAACTTACGGCTCTAACTACTAATGACTCCACCAACACGCTAACCTCTTAGTGATAGTTGCCTCACACGTATCATTGGCCATCACTAGTCCTTGGTTCAAGAGCGATTCAAAGCATGACCCATATGTAACTCTTTACAACCTAACTCAACAAACAAGTACAAGCTACACTTAAATCATCAAAACCCATAAGAGCAAGCATGAAGTAAAGTAGTGTTAGCTTGTTAGTGGTTAGGAGGTTAGTGTGTTAGATCCATCATCATGAGCCATCAATGGCTCTTGCAAGAGCAAGGCCAAAATGAGGCTATTAGATTCATGTGGATTATCATAAAGAAGTAAGACTAGTTAGTGGTTAGTAGTTAGAGCCATGAGAGAAAAACTAGCTACACATGTAAAAGAGATTGAAGAGAAGTAAACATAGAGAGATAAAGAGAGCACCTTTCATCGATTGTCACCTTCTATTACAAGCACTCTTGCATTCCAAGCATGAACCTCTCTCTCCCCCTAATACAAGATCTACAAACTGGAAATTACAATGGAGGAAGAAGAAGAGAAACTAACCTAACCTAAACTAAATTACAACATGGAAATCAAAACTACTCCTAACTCTGGATCTGCTTGCTCTGGAACCCCAAGGGGGGTATTTATAGGCATCAGGAGAACAGGGACGCAGGGGACAAGAAGTGACCGCAAACGGCGCGCGCGGCTCCGCCGTATTGCCGCGGAAATGCGGCAAAAGCCGCGTTTCCGTGGCAATACCTTGCGGCGCGCGGCGCCGCCTGTCTTGCGTTGTCTGGTTGTCGTCCTGTCAGATAAAGTTGCCGGTTTCTGGTTTGGCGCCCCTGGTTTTGACAGAACCAGCTCTTTAGGTCAATAGCTATTTTAATACCCCTTTAATCACCAAATAAATGGTGATTTGGGTCTTCTTCTTCATTTGAACACCATTGACCTAAGATCAAGCAAGCAAGGTATTATTAGCAGAATTTATTATTAAATAAATATGAGAATGTGATGACAATTATGCAAAATTAGAGACTAATCACACCCCCACACTTATCTTTTGCTCGTCCCGAGCAAAACAAAAAACCTAAGGAAATTATTACACCACTTTCGCAGGTGACGCGATTGCACTGAGCATGTGCAACAAGCCGTTAAACCTCTAAGTTCCCCTTAGAGGAGGAGTTTGGTCTCCTGAGGGTTTTCAGCGGATTACACCCACAAAATCCATAAAGAAAGAAACTAAATGTTAGTATTTTTGAAAACGCATTTTGAAATAGAGAAAAGTGTGGAAGTATTTTTGTGAAAATATAAGTGATCCTAGGTCATAGGTTAACCAGAAATTGTTCTTTCTTAAACTAAGTCGAAATACAAAAAATCTTGTGATAAATTAAATGTAAGAATTTAAAATTGAATTGACTCTTTGATCTTTCATAAAATTCTTAGAAAAATATGCACTTTGTGAACAGTGAAAGTTTTTGGGATATCGACTCTAACTTTCATGCCATTTATTTAATATATATATTTATTTTTTTCTTTTTTTTCTTTTTTTTTTCTTCTTCCCTTAGTTTTCTTAGGCTTTCTTATCTACCCGGGTAGTGAGCCTTTAGCCGGTGACTCCCAAACCAGATGGTCTTAGGGCACCAGATGAGAAAACATCCCTCGGACTTAAGGACTCGAGTAAATAAGGCCACAAAACTAAAGGGGATTATTTGATTTTTGTCCACCATTTTAGGTATGAATAATCATGCTTCCTGAGGCATAATTACCCAACTTCAATGAGTGGTTTTTATTGACAAAATTTTTTTTTTAATATATATATATATATATATATATATATATATCTATGGCATTTCTAGTCTTTGTTTCAATCCCAAAAATTGTGTAAGTGTGAAGTGCATAAATCTAAGGCAAAAAATTCAAGATCAAATTATCTTTTCAATTTTACTTTCTTATCCTATAATTTAGACAAGATCTATATTTGACTTGGTTTAAAATTTCATAATTTTAGGTCTTCCTAATTCCTAAGATAATCTTAATTTTCTTAAAATGGATCAAAACTATTTCTCTTGTTTCAAAAAGTTTTGTAAAAAGAAAAGAAATTTTTTATTTTTTTATTTATTTTTAAGTAAAAAGAAGTATAAAAGAAGTGTAAAAGAAAGAAAATATAAAACTAACTACGTTAGTAAACCCTCCCCCACACTTATCTCATGCATGGTCCTCAATGCATCGTGAATGTGTATAGACATGAAATAAATAGAGAGGGAAGGAAGATTACCTCAAGGGGGTGGCTCTGGTGGTGGTCGGATTGGGCCAAGCGTGGCGATCCAATCAACATAGCGTGGATCGTGCAGGAACCCACCAGTGACCTCTCGAATATGACCCAATAAAAGAATGATGAACTGAATGGTCTTATTTAAAAAATTATCCCCATCTAATTTGCAATGTTCAAAAATAATTACTGAGTCATTTCCTTCAACCTCTTTGTCCAACAATGAAGTGTGATTTTGAGAGGTGATTGATTTGGACACAAATGGAACAGGAACAAAAACCGATTCTGACTCGGGAAGTTGACTCAGATCAAGTCGAGAGTCAGCAATGAGAGTCGAAATTGGTTCAAAAATAGAGTCCAGACCAAAGAATTGATGTTCACACACTGTCCCCATGAATGAAGTGTGATCATGAGAGATTGGTGATTCCATTTCACGGTGTACTGGTACAGGATTCAACGTTGACTCCAGAATAGAGAAAAAATCTGGTAAAGATACCGGGGTCATTATTGAATTAAAAAGCGAAATAGAATTACTAACATGAAGTTCAGGATCACAGTCAGGTTCGATTTCAATTTCAGGAAAGGGATAACTTGCCAGAATGTCCAGGCGATTTTCATAACTTGGAGCATGGTCAAGTTCAAATGCATGTTCTGAAATTGAAGTTGGATTTCCAAAATGACATGATTCATGGGTCCAATCAGTAGAGCTAGGGATATAGGAATCGGTCAAAGTTTGACAAGAAAGGCTTTCCTCGCACTCATTGATCAATTCGCTCAAAAGTGAATCTAACTTACTGATAGGTCGTGTAACAGAATTTGGATTCGGAATCATGTCTTCCATATTCTTTGTGATTGGTTCTTGAAAATATGAATATGGAAGTGGATTTTGAAAATTGTGGAGAGATGGTGAGTCTGTCGGATTTTGCGGTTGCTGCTCGGACTTACGCAAGGGTTCTATACTCAAGTCCAATATTGAAGTTTGTTCATTTTGAATTGATGTGACTGGAAAAGATGAGTATGACTCTTGAAAATTGGTGGAGAGAATGAGTCCAACATGTTTTGCATTCTTTCACAACAGACTTCCAAACGCTTTTCTAGTTCAGATTCTTCTTCAATGGGATGCTCTAGAAAAGGAGTATGTGGAGTTTGATATGAAAAGGATTGTGAATTGAGCAAATTTTGCATTTGTTGTAGGGACTCTTCCATACTCCTTTCCAATGATGATTTTTCTTCAATTGGTGGTTCAGGAAAAGGAGTATATGAATCAAAATTGGGGAATGAATATTGTGGAAATTGTGGACAAGATGGTTGAAAATTTGACTCGGGGTAGATGAATCCCCATGAACTCTGTGAAGAGTTGAAATTATTTAAAAATTAGGGTCATATGGTTGGGGATATGGGTCATATTGATTCTGATAATCCCAACCCGGCATATATGGTTGGTTCATGTTGTACATTGCCGGGTCAGAATTATCCGAGTCAAATGAGGTCGGAGTGAAATATGGATTCATATTATAATTGAAAGAATTATTGTTATTAAAATCCATATCACAGACAAAAAAAAGAAAAACAAACAAACAAACAACAAACAAAGAAAAAGAAAAAGAAAACAAGCCTATGCTAGGGTTGACTTAGACCTAGACGACTCCTAACTGGTTAGACTGTCCACGGGGGGTCTGTTGTCGGAAGCTGACCACAAGTTAATCGGCCAGGTAGGGGCAAGACAGTGGGAGGTATCCGTGCCGGAGCAACGGGCCTAATTATGCCAAACCACCGTTCTTCGAGGTTTCGCCTCTCAATCCCCAACCTTAGACACCGATTTAGCAAGAGTCAAATTCTAACAACTTCCCCCTTAGGTCAATCTCCTAAATGAGTCCGAGATGTCCCTAGGGGCCAACGTCTAGCAAGTTTTATTTAGGCTTTGGGTTGTGTGAGTGGGGAGGTGATTTTTGGGCCAAGGGAGGGTAATAACTTCCCCACCTTATCTTGTTTTGGGTTTTGCCCTTAAGTTAATTTGTGCAAGTGTGCAATATAGATAAGATGAACACAAAAAGCGAGTAAATCGCTGAAGTGTTTGTCCTATACTATATGCAATGCCATATATACACCTCCTATCAGTATCACAACAACATAAGAATAAAATACAGTATATTGGAATGAAAATTGACACGTGCCTAGATGCAAATGTCTAAACCATTTTAAAGCATCCAATTTTCCGTATTTTAGTTCTTAAAATTATTTACGGTGTACAGGTAATATGAACAAAAATTAGCAGCAGAGTATATGAATGTACAAAAAGTTACCCGACCACACTTGAGTAAGTGTGAATTTCTGCAATGCTAAAACTTTAACCTGCACACCAAAAAACAAAGAAGAAAAGTTAACAAAAATGTGAAATCAAACCGTCCCCATCCCCGGCAACGGCGCCAAAATTTGATCGCTACAAAAAGCAAGTACTAAAATAAAAGATGGAAGTGTGGGTCGAAGTTACTGCTTTTGCGATTCTTCCGTAGTAGCAAAGTGGCTATACGGGTCGTATCCACAAGGACGGGAGGCGATAGAAGCTTTACCGGTTGATTCACGTGTTTGTTAAAGATTCTTCAAAGTTTTAAAGAATGAAAAGAAAAGAAATTAAAGAATGAAAAGAGAGGTACGGTGAAACACAAAGGAGTGGGAAACATAGAAAAGAATGATTTTTGTAGTTTTGTTTTTATGTCTAAAATAAGTGAAAGAGAAAGAAAACTTACGACTCTAACTACTAATGACTCCACCAACACGCTAACCTCTTAGTGATAGTTGCCTCACACGTATCATTGGCCATCACTAGTCCTTGGTTCAAGAGCGATTCAAAGCATGACCCATATGTAACTCTTTACAACCTAACTCAACAAACAAGTACAAGCTACACTTAAATCATCAAAACCCATAAGAGCAAGCATGAAGTAAAGTAGTGTTAGCTTGTTAGTGGTTAGGAAGTTAGTGTGTTAGATCCATCATCATGAGCCATCAATGGCTCTTGCAAGAGCAAGGCCAAAATGAGGCTATTAGATTCATGTGGATTATCATAAAGAAGTAAGACTAGTTAGTGGTTAGTAGTTAGAGCCATGAGAGAAAAACTAGCTACACATGTAAAAGAGATTGAAGAGAAGTAAACATAGAGAGGTAAAGAGAGCACCTTTCATAGATTGTCACCTTCTATTACAAGCACTCTTGCATTCCAAGCATGAACCTCTCTCTCCCCCTAATACAAGATCTACAAACTGGAAATTACAATGGAGGAAGAAGAAGAGAAACTAACCTAACCTAAACTAAATTACAACATGAAAATCAAAACTACTCCTAACTCTGGATCTGCTTGCTCTGGAACCCCAGGGGGGGTATTTATAGGCATCAGGAGAACAGGGACGCAGGGGACAAGAAGTGACCGCAAACGGCGCGCGCGGCTCCGCCGTATTGCCGCGGAAACGCGGCAAAAGCCGCGTTTCCGCGGCAATACCTTTGCGGCGCGCGCGGCGCCGCCTGTCTTGCGTTGTCTGGTTATCGTCCTGTCGGATAAAGTTGCCGGTTTCTGGTTTAGCGCCCCTGGTTTTGACAGAACCAGCTCTTTAGGTCAATAGCTATTTTAATACCCCTTTAATCACCAAATAAATGGTGATTTGGGTCTTCTTCTTCATTTGAACACCATTGACCTAAGATCAAGCAAGCAAGGTATTATTAGCAGAATTTATTATTAAATAAATATGAGAATGTGATGACAATTATGCAAAATTAGAGACTAATCAACGCACCTTTTACTTGATGTAGAAACACGACTCTGAGCGTTACAAACACGAACTTGCTTCAAAGTAGAGATGCAACTCTCGCTGGGAACAGAGGCGCAACTCTCTTATTTTTTCAAGACGCGAGCTAGAGAAACTGAAGAGACGCGATCTTCAAAGTGGAGATGCAGCTCTCTTTTGTTGAAGTGGCGTAGACTTCGAGGCGGAGACGTCTGGGTGCATTGCCATGTGTCTGGGGGAGCTTGAAAATTGATACAGGCCGCGTATCTTGGCCGATTACTGCATTTATAAAAAGACAACAGTCTTTCAAGAGTCATCATTAGACTCTTTTCTTCTTCATTTGAACTTTGCGTCCAGAACTTAAGAGCTTAAGAAAAGCTTCGAGTGTTTTCTTTCTTTTTTCATCTTCTCTACATAATTCATTGTCAATATGGCCCCAATTACCAAGCCTCTGGCTTCCATTTTGCATTGAAAATCAGACAACTGATTACGTTTAATTTTCTAGAGGTGTGATATTTAACTTAGAAACTCAAAGTAGGAAAATCCCATTTAAGAAATTTTAAGATTACTGTCAGAGGTATGATGTTAACTTGACAGGAGTGGAATAGTTTCTGTGGACTTGTCATTCTATGTCGAGAATGACAAGTAAAGTTTTTACTCCGTAGGGGATTGTGATTGAGTCAATCATTGGAGATTTAGTTTTAACGTAATTAAGACTCAGTTGGGGATTAGTGAGAACATTGTTAAAGGTGTGATATCAACCTAACAGTGATTTTAAGTAGACCTGCCATTTTATTGACGAAATAACAAGTAAGACTAGACCTATCGGGGATCTGAGTATTTCTTTACCGTCAGAGGTATGATATTAACTTAACGGATTAGATTGAATCTTGTCAGAGGTGTGATATTAACTTGACAATGATGTGAGGTAGAGGTGTAATGTTAACTTTGCTCAACAGGAATTTCAGTCTCATTTGGGAAACTAAAGATTCCACTGTCATAGGTGTAGTGTTGAACTTAACAGTGGAGGTAATACTAGAGGTGTAATTTTGATCATAGCATTGGTCATTTCGACTTCAATACGAAAGTTTGAGGGAAAGTCATTGTCATAGGTGTATTGTTGAACTCAACAATGAACTGGATACTAGAGGTGTGATGTTAAACTTAGCATCGCTCGTCTCAGCTTCGATATAGAAGCCTGAGGAAAGTGACTGTCAGAGATTTAATGTTGAACTTGGCAGCAACTTGATCACTGTTAGAGATGTAATGTTAAATTTAACAGTAATCTATCAAAGGTGTAATATTAACATGACAAGAGTTAATTTGTAATATAAGCAATTTTGAGAATCTGACATTCTATTGAGAAGAATTGGCAAGTGAAATTTGGATTACCAGAGGTGTAGTGTTAACTTGGCAAGTTTGAAGACTTGTGACTCCATGTAAGGGAGTCATCAAGTGGATGTTCATACTCGCTGAGGAGTATTGAAACTTTTCAAAGTTAGAGGTATAATGTTAACATAATAGTGATTGAGTTTGTAGACCTACCACTCCATAAGTGAGAATTGGCAAGGAATTTTGATGTGAGATAGAATGAATTGTCAAAGATGTAATATTAACTTGACAAACTCCATTGGAGATTAAGGAAAATGGCTTGTCAGAGGTTTACTGTTAACGTGATAAGTCTGTGCTTATTTTGTCAGGGAAATGGACACAAGTATTTTTGTGGTCCTACCATTCCGTGGGAGGGAATTGGTAATAGACTTTGGAGGGGGAGACGGGACCAAGTTCCGTAGGATTTTTAGCAAACCCTCAGCTATCAACGGATTTGGTATGCCTTTACGAACTACCATCTGAGTTGGGCTAGCTATACTATTTCCCTCAGCATGATGAGTTATCGAGGACTTATTTTGGACTTAAAAGCCAGCATTTTCCTCTATTCTTAGCCTTCAGAGGTGTCAGATTTTGATAGATTAACTAGAGAGGAGTAACAAGGCTAAATTCAAAGCTTCACACTTTATTTTTTCTACGATGTTACATCATGCATTATGATGTAACTAGTGTTAAGTTGGCTAAACAATGATCAACCGCATATGATCCGTTGAAGGAAGAAGCTTTTCTTTGGTGCTCTTTCAAAGATTTTGGATCTAGAAGTTTTGATTAGAGGTGTAATGTTAACCTGATCATGAGAAGAATCATGCTAAGGATAATACTTCTTCAAGAATCTGCCGTTGATCGGCATTATAATTGTATCGCCGTTTTGGATTATGAGGCGGTATGTTCCATTTGAGTAGACTGGCTGTACTGCAAATAGTCCTTCCCATTTGGGCTGGATTTTTCCTTTTGTCATATGCGTCATCACAATAGGTCTTCTGATAGATAAGACAAGATCACCTTTCTTGAAAGTCCGCTTCTTGACTTCTTATTGAAGGTTCTGGAAATTCGAGCTTGATAAAACTCAGTTTGCTGTTGAGCTTGCAGGCGTTTATCGTCCAAAGCTTCTAGCTCCTGGAGTCGCAGTTAATGCTTCTCTTTATTTGTCATCTCCGAGTGAGAGTACGGCTTCATACCCATATACCAAAAGAATGGTGTAGCTTTCATCGGGATTCTCAGTGTTGTACGATAAGCCCATAAGCATCCACCTAACTAGTCATCCCATTCGCATTGGTTTTTTGAGATAAATTTCTTGAAAAGTTTTCCAATGGTCTTGTTGAAAGCTTCTACAAGGCCGTTAGTGGCTGGATAGTATGCCGTCGAAGACACACTCTGAATCCTAAACTTGTTGCAGAATCTTTGAAATGCTAGGCTAACAACTGAGGCCCATTATCATGAACAATCCGTCGTGGCACGCCAAAGCAGTATACCACATGGTGTTTAATGAACTTGATCACGTCAGATGTCTTTATCTCCTTTAAGGGGATAGCCTCAGCCCATTTGGTGAAGTAATCAGCTATGGCTAAGATAAATCGGTGTCCTTTAGATGAAGGTGGGCTGATAGGACCAACCCTCAATTACCCATATCTCAAATGGCTAGGAAGAAATTGTAGGGCGAAGATATCTTAGTGCCTGGTAAATGAAGTCATCATGGATTTAATAGGCGTGGCATTGCTTAGCGTAAGCGATAGCATCAGGGATCATCTTTGGCCAATAATATCCCAGTCTTCAGAGTCGATCCCCAAGTTTTAGACTAGGTTGGTGAGCTCCGCACATATCGTCATGAGCCTTTTTTAGTGTTTTTTTTTGCCTCTTTATATGTTAAGCAGCGGAGGAGGATTCCATTATACGATCGGCGATATAGTATTCTTGTGATCACATTGTAGTAGAATTTAGGGACTTTCCTTCTGATGGCAGCCGCCTCTTTAGGGTCATCAGGCAGAATGTCATGCAATACGTAGTCGATGTACGAAAATAGCCAATCCTGAGCTCTGGACCTGCTGAAGTCTCTAGGGTTTCTTTAACTTGAAGGTTCCCTGATGGAATTTGATCATCATTCTGGATGAATCTTGGACATTACAGGTCATGGCTGTAGACGAGTACTTTCTCTGCCGCTCCGGCTGGAAGGGCTAGGAAGCGATGAGATACGCTAGTGCATCTACATGCACATTTTGTTGGTGAGGTACATAGTCGATGTAGAAGCTTCGAACCTCTTCTCTATGTGGATGGTTGCATTGTGATAGGGTACTAAGTTTTCATGTCTAACTTCATATTTCCCGCGAACCTGATTAATGATGAGTTTTGAATCACCATGCGCTTCAAGGTTTTTAACACCAATCTCATTGGCAATTTGCATCCCGATCAAGAAAGCATTGTATTCTGCTAAATTATTGAAACACGGCTCAGTTAATGAGAATGCATGTGAGCTTACGTAGTTCTGTGGGGAGGCATGTACTCTCCCCACTCCTGTGCTATGATATTTTCTCGAGGACCTGTTCTTGATGCGCCATCGAAGAAAAGTTGCCACACCTATCCTTCGAAAGATGTCTGGGTCATGTAAACTTCATCAATCACGTTTGGAAGATCTTCATAAAGTTTGGTTGTTCTTGGATCTGGATGCTCAGCTAAGAAATCTGACACTGCCTGTCCCTTCACAGCTTTTTGTGTTAGGAATTGCATCTCACATTGGAATAGCAATATGGCCCATTTTGCCAATCAATCATTCAGTGATGATAGCTTCATCATAAGAAATCTTGAAGGATTGACTTTTGATATGACATGTATGGTTTGGCCCACCAAGTAGTGTCGCATCTTCTGGACAGAACGCCAAGCATTCTTTTTCGATCGGGTTGTATCAATGTTCAGCTCCGATCATTGTTCTACTTAGGTAATAGATTGCCTGCTCATGTCCCTGATCATTATTCTAGGCTAGCAAAGCTTCTAGATAATGATCCATAACTCGAACGTATATCAGAAAAGATTTTTGACACCGAAACTGTAAGGACAGGTGGATGCGTGAGGTACCACTTGATTTCCTCGAACGCTTGTTGGCAAGTATCATCTCAGATGAATGAAGCACCCTCCTTCATCAATTTGGTGAAGGGTTGGCAACGTCCTGAGAGATTTGAGATAAGCCTCCGGATATAGGCTAGTCGCCTTTACAATCCTCTAAGCTCTCTAAGATTCCTTGGAGGCTGCATCTCCTAGACGATGCAGACTTTCTCTGGGTCGGGGTGAATTCCTTTGGATGTTATGACAAACCCAAGGAATTTCTCGCTGGCTACCCCCAGGAAGGATTTGGTGGGATTCATTTTTAATTGATGCACCCGCATGATATCGAATATTGTCTTCAGATCTGCTATGTGATCGCCTTTGGCACGGGTTTTCACTA
Source organism: Agave tequilana (assembly GCA_038442645.1). Lineage (NCBI taxonomy): Eukaryota > Viridiplantae > Streptophyta > Magnoliopsida > Asparagales > Asparagaceae > Agave > Agave tequilana. The sequence continues at coordinate 18,407 of JAVJIF010018191.1, forward strand.
CAACATCGTCTATTTAGCATTTCATTGTTTTGCGTATATGATCATGGAAAATTGCATTCATAGCTCTCTGGCATATTGCCCTCGCATTCTTCAATCTAAAGGGCATCACAGTATAGCAGTATACCCCTAGTAGTTTCCTAAAGGATGTATGCTTTTCGTCATTAGGGTATGTCTTAATTTGATTGTATCCAGAGAATTAATCCATAAAGGACATCCATTTAAACCCACACATGTTGTCGATCATGGCATCTGTGATTGGAAGAGGGAACTCATCTTTAGGACAGCCTCATTCAGATCACGAAAATCAATGCAAACTCGGATCTTTCCATTCTTCTTGGCGACGAGGATGATATTAGTCACTAATCAGGGTATTGTTCTTCCCTAATGAAACCAGAGTCTATAAGCTTCTTGACTTCCGACTGATCGCTTCCATTATCTCTAGGAGGAACGCCATTGCTGTTGCTTGACAGGCCTCACGTCCGGATTGAAGTTATGCGATGCATAGCCACCTGGGGGTCAAACTCGGGCATATCTTCTTAGTTCCAAGCGAAAACATCTATATAGTCTCGCACGAGATATATTAGATCTTCCTTCTCGAGCGGTGATAAGCTTTCGCTTATAAAGATGGACTTATGATTAGCTTCATCTCCCAAATTAACCTGGGTTACCTTATCCGCTGTAGGTGATTCGCGTTGTCAAAGCGAATATCGTAGAGAGTATTAGGTGCTTAATCCAAATATCTGTTTCTGACTGGATCATTTGTTTATCTCCATCTTTCGGGTGGCTTGTTGAAACCATGTTTAACGAAAGGTCTTTAAAGATGTTACCGACACTGATATCTAACTCCCACGATGATGCCTGATGAGTGATTATTGTATAATAATCCTTCAGACTCGAGGTTGCCAAGGTTGGAGTTGACACATAGCCCAATCCTCTGCGAGTTCGATGATAATAATTAAGGGTTGTCCCTTTTGGAACGAAGGATTGAAGCAGTATTGTCCCTTTTGGAACGAATGATTGAAGCAGTGTTCTCCTTCCTTTGCCAAAGTTCAAGCCAAGATCACTTGTTAGGTCATACCCCATATTCTTCATCATCTTGAGTACATTTGACTCGTAATGAGAGAACTGAGGAAGTTCAATCTCGCTTTCTGAGTCTTCGCAAGTCATTGATTTGAACTCGACTGTTCCAAAAAGGATCGATTTTTAGCCTGTGTCTTGTTGGGATCTCGAAGAAGGATCCTTGCGCATTACTGACACTTTGATATACCGTGAGAGATGATCTCACTGGTACATGCAATAATGTCAGGGCATCAATTGCCGACCAGGGGTCATCATCTACATCGGTACTAGTATCTGATGGTACAGAATCGGAAGAAAACACAAAAATAAGCTGTATCTGTATCTGTATGTATATGGAGTGAAGGTTATGCAGGGGACATATTGAGAGGCGTGGAGACAGTTTTTTTTCATCTTTCTCCTTTAGTTTAGCTAAAATCCGGGCCATGAAGGCCTCAGCATCAGCTAAGGCTTCTCTCAGAGCTTTCCTTGTTGACTTAGACAGTCTCAGGACCTTATAGAGGGTATCATGGTCGGCATGTTGGCCAGTTGGGTCAAGACATCAAAGTGGTAAGGTCTCGAAGATCCTTCCGCTTTGTCCTTTGGGAGAGCCTTGGCATACCGAAGATCCTTTTCCTTCTCCACGGGTTGCTTCGTGGATTGCTTTGTTGGCTCTAGGCTGAGTTTAGGCAGATTTGCCATAATTTCATCGTAGTTCATCAAGTATGATTGGCCCGAGCGAGTCTCAGCCATAAGCGGTGCATTTGGTTCTGCAGCAAGGACGATGGTCTCCTCCGAATCAGTTAGCGAGGGGACATTGGTTTCTGCTTCTCGGGAGAAAGCACATACCACATTGCAAGGTGAAGCTTTTGCTTTCCCCTTGGACTTCCTGCTGGTAAAAGTACTCCACTGCTGCCGTTCCATGAGAGCGGGATGAACCCACATGATTTTTTTCTGAGGGATAAAAATAGGTACGAGATTTTTGTCCTGCTGGTGGTGTAGATCTGTATTGATCACCCTTAGTTCCCCTTTTAGGATAGGAACCACTCCGGCTGGCGTTGGAGGTTGTACCGCGAACTGAAGTAAAGACGTCATATTGGTTATCACTTTCTTCTGCTTCGGGCGGAGTTTGAGCACCTCTACATCAATGAAAACTTGGAGAATGACTTTGAGATGTACCAGCTTTTGATAGGGTACCCCAGCATCCTGTTGTACAAGCAGTAATTGGGGTTGTCGGTCTTGCCTACCTCTTCAGGACGTCTAGCTCCAAGAAGCTTTACTCTGTTGCTATTGTTGAGTAATTTGAACAACGAATTAGTATGCTAATTTTTGAAGGAGTGCTACTTGTAGGCGCGTGGCTGGCTTGAAGAGCTTCCCCCTGTAGCTGGTTGTGGCTTCGAGGGAGACTTTATCTCTGTCGCCAGTGTGTTCTTCCTTTTAACTTGGAAAGACGCTTCTAGCGCGCCTCTTGTCGACTTCTCGAGTCTGGGCTTGTTTTCTTCTGCCTTAACCCTGGCGACAATCTCCTCTGCATGTTCACCTTACTGCTTTCAGGTGCAGCTTTCAACTGCTCCTATCTGAGCTAGGAGTGAAGTTTGCAAACTGTGACGATATATTTCCATCAAGGTAGCCTGGGTCATACCGCTAGGATATCGGAGTGCCATGTTCCAAAATCCGTCACAAAATGCTTTAACTTGCTCTTCTTTCTGTTGTCTTGTTGCCATGAGGGTTGACATGGTAATCTCTAAATCATCTTTGAAGAAGAATGTGATGAAAAGTTTCTCCAGATCACCCTAACTCTTGATAGAGCCTTCTGGGAGCTTCATGAGCCATTCAAAAGCAATCCCTTTAAGGGTGCCAATGAATAAACGTGCCAGGATGGCATCATTTAATACTACATTCTCGGTCTGGGACTTGAAGTAGTATATGTTCTGGTTCGGTAACCCCTTGTCGTCGAAGGCCTACAGGGTCGGAGCTTTGAATTTAGGAGGGTACGGGATTAGATCTCACTTAGTCAGATAAGGTCAAACCACTCCTGTCTCTTGGAGGCCTTTTCAATTGGCAAGGGCTTCAAGATGTTGTTCCAGTTTACTCATCTTTTTAAAATGAGTGGTCCTTTTCTATAAATTGCCTCCCTTTTTGGATAGAGGCTTGGATGACTCGGAGTTTGAATGCTCCTCCTCCTCAGTATGTGCAGAGGATGAGCTTACCCCTTCCTTTTGTTTGCCCTTGGACTTCTTAGAAGGAGTCTTGGCCTTTGGCTTCTTCTTCTTGTCCTCAGGCAATTATGAAAGCATCTACTTAAGGGTGTTGATAGATTTTTGTTGGGCACGAATCATATCGAGTTGTTCCCTCTGAACTTGGGCTTGCTGTTCAAAGCGCCTGGTCATTTCTTCAGGATTTCTTGCCATATACGTGAAGGCTTCTTTTTCTATGAAAGAGTTCGAGGCCTGTGATTCTGCGATGGTAGAGTGTGACTCACTTACTTCAATGTCCCGGGCTAGGGAACTATAGTCTGTTGGGGCTATTATGCCAGTTCGAGTATGGGTATACTGGTACACTCTTTCTGGCTCGGTGTCAGACTCGTAGGAGCTAACTATTGGCTGCTTTTCCTTAGTTATACTTGGCGTGGTGCTTGGACCTATCATGTTTGTAGTAACTTCAGGGTACTCTATATCAGAGAAGATTCTCCTTGTGCGGGAGTAACGCCTTTTGGCTGAGCGGGAGACTGACGTAGACGATAACTGGCTGAACATCGACTGTTTCCTTACATGTGAGGTGCAGTAGCAATTAGAGAGCACCACTGTAATGAGCTATTCACAGCAGCATTGTGGAGTGATTTGATGAACACTCCTCTTCTTTGTCAAGTAATCCTTTAGATCCATCGGAGGGGGATCGAAGAGACAAGCCTCAAGTCTTTAAGGATGAGGACTTTTCAACTTCCTTCTAACTTTAGCCATTGAAGAGAAAATGTTAACTTTGTGTTGCAACTCTGAGACGCAAGTCTCAGGGGCACTGGGTTCAAAGACACGGAGCTCACGTTCTCTAGTGCAGATGCGGTTCTCGCGTTTTGGCTTTGAGACGCGGGTTTCATGCCTCTGCTGAGAAGAGATGCAGACCTCGCGTTGCTAATTGTCACACTTTTCTGGTGACAATTGAGAAATGCGGACCTCATGAGCCTCACATTCTGATGTAGAGACGCGAGTCTCGTGTCTCTGTGAAGAGACATAGATCTCGCATTGCTGAACATCGTGATTGCACAAAACAGAGTACAAAAAATATGAAAAGTGTATGTGATTAGTTTTAACTCTGAATCTTTGCAATTTAACCGCTGTAGCAAGTGCTAAACGGGTCGAACCTCAGGGAGAGATGCGATGGAAGCTTTTCGGTAATATTGTCTTCTTATTTTCTCTGTTTAAATAACTTAGGAAAGAAAAGATGAATCATATGTGGATAAAGAATCAACCTAAAAGAAAGTTTCACAGCTTACTAATAATCAACCACCATACATGCTAATGCTAGATAGATAATTACTTCACTTTAAATCCTAAACATGATATTCTACCACAAAACCAAGCAAGATACATAGGATAGAAACTAGGTTATGATTTGAAATAACACCATCCATGTTTTAACATTACAATATCAAGGTTGTCAATCAAGTATAAAGTAAGAAAAAATCATTAGAAAGTATTTAGCAAATCACTAATCAACGTTTAACATTAAAATATCAAGATTTTCATCAAGCATAGATTAAGAAAAACAGTTAAAAAGTATTAGCAAATATTTGACCTAGTTGCTTATCCTAATGAGTCTTCAAGAATAAAAATTGGAGTAGTCATGCATATGATCTAATCTGGTTATCTACTAGACATTAAATGTGATGGTGGTGATGTCTTAACAAGCCATGAGAAAAATCTAGCTACTCATGGTAAACATGACAAGCAAAAAAAAAGTAAGAAATAAAAAATAAGAAAAAGCAAAAATAAAGTAAATAACAAAAGAGATATGAAAAGAAAGAAAGCACCTTGTATTGATCTGTCACCTCAAATTACAATGACTTCTCCTTCTCACAAATAGAACTAAAATACAAAAGAAATTTGGAGAAGAGACTAAAAGAAAAATCCTAAGTTATGATCTCTGATGTGGAGATGATTCATAATGAGAGATTTCAGCTCTTTAAATAGGCCTCAAATCTAATCACAATAGGATACAAATTAGAAGGTTTCCTAATTCAATAATGAATTCAGTCCTGCAGCAAGTTGACGTGTTGTTTGCTGAATATGACTCATCAGACGACTGAATTAGACAAAGTGGTAAACATAACAATTGTAGTCCTTCAAGTCTTCTTTCTGTAGAATCTAAATCATCAGATTTGAATATCCGTAGCAAGAGTTATGATCCGTATATTAAAAGGTGTACAGTCAGAATCCGAGAATGAATTGATTTTGAACTCCATTTAATTTGAATTATCCTCATTTTCCCTTTTAGGATTAGCTTTATCCCCTTCATCTTTTAGGACTTTATCTTCTGAATTTGAACTTGAATAGGAGATGAAGATTAATCTTTTCCTCCTTTGGATTCAATTTAATCCAATTTTAGATAGGATTAGGGATAAAATGAGGCTTCTTGTATCTTTATCCTCTCATTTAAGTAACTACACACCATAATCAAAAAAGGGGTTATTAGCATTAATTAATAAAGAAATGATCAAGGATATATGTGTAAAAGTGATGATAAAAATGCAATTTTGGAGTACAATCACACCCCACACTTATCTTTTGATCGTCCTCGAGCAAAACCAAATGTTAGAAACTAATTTAATCTAACCTAACTTACTTTCGTAGGAATCACGATTGCACTTAGCACGTGCAACAAGCCGTTAAACCTCTAAGCCACCCTAGAGGACGAGTGTTGTCTCGTGAGGGTTTTCAGTGAATTACACCCACAAAATTCATAAAGAAAAAAAACAAAATGTTAGTATTTTTGAAATTCAATTTTGAAAGAGAACAATATTTGAAGTATCTTTGAGGAAATCAAGTAATCTATAAGTCTTAGGATCACCAAATTATTCATTCCTATACTTAGTCTCGATGCAAATATTTATCATCAATTTAGGTTAGGATTAAAACTGAAATTCTCACTTAGTCTTTAATTTTACCCCAAGTCATATGCACCTTTGTGAAAGCGAAATTTTTACATGGGATTCTTAAACTTCAACTCTTATACCTTGTATATAATTTTTTTTTTTTTTTGCAGAAATTCGAAGTATTACCACTTCGTTGCCCTTTAAGCACTTCTTTTCTTTTTTTTTTCTTTTTTCCTTTTTTTTTAAATATGTATAACTCATCTAATTTTCTTTTGTGTAAGTAATAAGGCTTCTTGAGGCCCTAATACCTAACTAATTGATTATTAGATGTGTTAATACATATAATATATTTATATATATATATTTTTAAACTTACCTAATTACCTTTTGCGTAAGTACCAAGGCTTTCTTAGGCCAAAGTACCTAGCTAATCAATAATTAGATTTGTTTATTTTATATATATTTTTTAAGACACAAGAGTCTTTGTTTTGAATCCAAGTGTGTAAGTGTTTAAAGCATGCATATTTCATCAAGGTAAAATTATTAAGACTAAATTACTTTTTTAATTTTTTCTCCTAAACCAAAAATCAAACAAATAATTTTTATTTTGACCAAGTGTTAAGAAATCCTAACTATGATTTTCCTATTCCTTAAAATTAACTTAATTACTTACAAAAATAAATCAAAATATTATTTGGTTTCTCAAAAAGTTTTTTTTTTAAAAAATTTGTTAGTATCTACCTATGTTAGTATGTTAGTAAACCCTCCCCCACACTTATCTCATGCATTGTCCTCAATGTATGAATGAATGCATGTATGCATGAAAATGAAGGAAGGGAAGGCAAAATATGACCTCAAGGTGGTGGTTCCGGTGGTGGCCGGATTGGGCCAAGCATTGCTACCCAATCTAAATATTGTGGATCATCAAGGAACCCACCTTTTATGACCTCTTTCTTATACACATTGTTATTATCCCCCAAATGAATAGGATCATGCACGACCCTAACATTGAAACTATTTTGGTTATATGACCAATCTTGAAATACCATCTCAGGGTCAGCATTGTCTACACTTTGGTCCAACAGTAGAATTTGACTTGATGAAGTGATTGATTTGGGCTTAAAAATGATAGGATTGGGAAGTAATATCGGCTCAGGAAAATTAAATTTAGCTTCCAGAGTCGGGTTTGGTTCAAAAGTGGTCTCCAAATCAAAGAATTTAAGCTCGTATTTATGATCCATGAAACGAACGTGACTATCCAAAATAGGTGATCCAATTTCATAATATACGGGTACTGGAATTAATGTTGGCTCGGAAATTGGCTCCAACTTGGGTAAAGACACCGAAATCAACATAGATTCAAAGTTTGAAATTAAATCACAGAGTTGAGGATCGGGTTCGTATTCACAATCAAGTTCAATCTCATTAAAGTTAAAACTTACCAATTTGTCCAAGGGTTGGGATTGATCAAGTTCACGTTGGTGTGATGAAATTGAATCTTGATCAAGGTCCTCAAGACACCATGATTCGTTGGTCTCGTCAATTTGGTTAGTTAGTTCAAGGATATTTGAAAGTCTAGAAATTTGCTCATTCATTAAACATTGCAAATGATCTATTTTTTCTTCTAACCTATCGAATGGATCATTTGAGGACTGAATCATGGATTCTATACTCTTTTCCAAGTAGGTAGGTTCTTCTATTGGTGGTGTGTGAAAAGAAGTATATGAAGATGATGGTTGGAAAGGTGGTTGACAATATGGCTCAGGGGTATTGAATCCCCATTCACTTGGTAAAAAGTGGTGATGATTATTCCAATTTGTTTCATGAATTTGAGGTCGGGGCATATGTTGATTCGGATAAGACCAACTAGGCATGCTTGGTTGGTTAAAATTATGATATGTCGGGCTGCTAATATCCGATTTAAAAGAGGTTGAGGAGTAATATGGATTACTATTAAAATTGGAAAAATTGTTGTAATAAGCCATATCACATAAGAATTGTTAAAAATAAAGAGAAACAAATAAATAAAAAAAATCTAGCCTAAGTTAGAAAACAATATATACCGTTCCCTCCCCGGCAACGGCGCCAAAATTTTGATTGCACAAAACAGAGTACAAAAAATATGAAAAGTATATGTGATTAGTTTTAACTCTGAATCTTTGCAATTTAACCGCTGTAGTAAGTGCTAAATGGGTCGAACCTCAAGGAGAGATGCGATGGAAGCTTTTCGGTAATATTGTCTTCTTATTTTCTCTGTTTAAATAACTTAGGAAAGAAAAGATGAATTGTATGTGGATAAAGAATCAACCTAAAAGAAAGTTTCACAGCTTACTAATAATCAACCACCATACATGCTAATGCTAGATAGATAATTACTTCACTTTAAATCCTAAATATGATATTCTACCACAAAATCAAGCAAGATACATAGGATAGAAACTAGGTTATGATTTGAAATAACACCATCCATGTTTTAACATTACAATATCAAGGTTGTCAATCAAGTATAAAGTAAGAAAAAATCATTAGAAAGTATTTAGCAAATCACTAATCAACGTTTAACATTAAAATATCAAGATTTTCATCAAGCATAGATTAAGAAAAACAGTTAAAAAGTATTAGCAAATATTTGACCTAGTTGCTTATCCTAATGAGTCTTCAAGAATAAAAATTGGAGTAGTCATGCATATGATCTAATCTGCTTATATACTAGACATTAAATGTGATGGTGGTGATGTCTTAGCAAGCCATGAGAAAAATCTAGCTACTCATGGTAAACATGACAAGCAAAAAAAAAGTAAGAAATAAAAATAAGAAAAAGCAAAAATAAAGTAAATAACAAAAGAGATATGAAAAGAAAGAAAGCACCTTGTATTGATCTGTCACCTCGAATTACAATGACTTCTCCTTCTCACAAATAGAACTAAAATACAAAAGAAATTTGGAGAAGAGACTAAAAGAAAATCCTAAGTTATGATCTCTGATGTGGAGATGATTCATAATGAGAGATTTCAGCTCTTTAAATAGGCCTCAAATCTAATCACAATAGGATACAAATTAGAAGGTTTCCTAATTCAATAAGGAATTCAGTTCTGCAGCAAGTTAACGTGTTGTTTGCTGAATATGACTCATCAGACGGCTGAATTAGACAAAGTGGTAAACATAACAATTATAGTCCTTCAAGTTTTCTTTCTGTAGAATCTTAAATCATCAGATTTGAATATACGTAGCAAAAGTTATGATCCATATACTAAAAGGTGTACAGTCAGAATCCGAGTCTGAATTGATTTTGAACTCCATTTAATTTGAATTATCCTCATTTTCCCTTTTAGTATTAGCTTTATCCCCTTCATCTTTTAGGACTTTATCTTCTGAATTTGAACTTGAATAGGAGATGAAGATTAATCCTTTCCTCCTTTGGATTCAATTTAATCCAATTTTAGTTAGGATTAGGGATAAAATGAAGCTTCTTGTATCTTTATCTTCTCATTTAAGTAACTACACACCATAATCAAAAAAGGGGTTAATAGTATTAATTAATAAAGAAATGATCAAGGATATATGTGTAAAAGTGATGATAAAAATGCAATTTTGGAGTACAATCACATCGCGTATGTGAGGTAGGGTCTCAGAAACTCGAGCCTCTTTAGCTCTGCAATTTGGTATCTATACACAGACTTCGCGCGTCTAATGCAGTTTAGAAGGGACGCGGGCCTGAGCCTCACGTCCTATATCTGTTGAAGAGATGGTTTTTCCAGCCTCTCCCATCTGTTGTCGACGTGCGCAATGCCTTTATCGACATTCAACATTTCGGTTACACTTCACGGGTTGTTGGAAACTCCTGATAACCTGGAGCTAAGGAATGTTGAGAGTAGGGTCATGGCAAGATTGACCTTCGACGATGTTGACCTTGCGGGTCTCGTGGGAGACGATGATGCGGGCCACTCGCACGACGAGACCAAAAATGATTCAGTTTGCTATTAAAGAGGGATCAAAATTTTCAGTTGAGGAATACATATAAAGAGTTAAACTCTTCTACCAACTTGCAGAGTTCAAGTTCTTGCCTAAGTCTCTTTGAGATTTAATTGGAAAGGAGCTCTGCTACTCCATCAGTGATCCAAAGAGAAAAGTTCCAGAGGAGCTTGACGTTCACCCGGTCAATGGAAAATAAGTTTTACTTTCTACTGCTACATAAAGAACCCAGATTTAAACAAAGAGAAGATCTGAGCTTGAGTTCCTTCTCTCTCTTATGTTGGAATTTGGAATTATTGTAACTTTTCATTGATTCAAGGAAATTTTGCAATTCTCTTTCAACTTTTCAGTGTACTGCTGAACTGATTGCCAAAGCAGAGACTGAATATAGGTCTTGTAGATGCGAAGGTCGTGTTGCCTTAGAGACGCCACCTCGTTTGAAGTAGAAACACAATTCTCATTCATTGGAGAGACGCGAGCATCGAAGTGGAGACGCAGCTATCATATTGTTAAGGAGACGCGGCATTGTTAGAGTTGAGACGCAGCTCTCTTATTTTGCCCAATCGTGAGCTTGAGAATACTAAAGAGACGCAGTCTTTGAAGTGGAGGCACAGACTTCTCTTAATTGAAAAGATGGGGCTTTATTAAATGCGAGATTCGCGTTCCAGATATATGATCAGAAAAAAGCATGCACAGAAATAAGGAAAGGAGTGATGGTCGATGTTACTGCTTTTGCGATTCTTCCGTAATAGCAAAGTGGCCATTCGGGTCATATCCGCAAGGAGGGAGAGCGATGGAAGCTTTGATGCGGCTTCTTTGTTCAAAGTAAAGAGAAAGTTCTTTGTTTCAAAATAAAGAATTAAAAAGAAAACAAGTAATGTTTCAAAAATTTCTTGGATTTGGTTGATGTTTGTAAAGATGAGTTTTCTTAATGATAAAAACTCATGGCTAACTTTCTACTAAGTACTCCCACTAATCTCTAACTTCTTGAAGATGTAGCCTCACAATGGATCATAGGCAAGCATAACCCTTATGCATAGTAACTATTCACGTTGGAGATCTAATGAAAGTTCTTCCTTTAACTTAGCTTTACACGACAAAAACTTGAACATTCCCTTATCAAGATCCAATTGAAGGCGAGAATAAGGAAAGAAGCAAGTGCACTAATGGTATCGGCAAAAATTAATAGGAATATCTCTAACTTACGAAAACAAGTAAAGTTTACAATTTATAGATCATTAAAAGTCGTTAAGTATGAAACATAAGAAACAGAATACTTGTTAGTAAGTTAGAGTTAGAACTCTCGTCTTAAGATGTCATAGCGCTTGTTTGCACAAAGCTTGTTTGACACTATTGACTCATTTGGGTTATCAATCAAGTTGTTAGAGATTAGTGGGTTAGTCGTTAGTTAGCCATGCAATAAAAGAGTTAGCTAGACATGAGTAAGAAAAGAAACAACAAGAGAGAAGAGGTAAAGAGAATGAGTATTACACTAAAAGAAGAAAGTAAAAGCAAATGAAAACACAAAGTAATGGAAAGAAGAAGGAGAAGTATTACTTGTATAAAATTGTCATCTTCAAATACAACTTGTACACACACTCTCTCTCTCTCTCTTACTCAGACTCTAATGGCTAAACTAAGTTAGAAGAAGAAGAAAACATAAACAACTATAAGTCTAAAAACAAACTAACATAAAATCTTAAACTCTTTAGATATCTCCTTCTGAAGAACCCCAAGGGGGTATTTATAGGCATCAGGAGAAAGGGGGCCAGGGGACAAACCCTGGCCCAAAGGGCTGGCGCGGCTGCGCCAGCACGGCCGTGTTTTCGCGGCTGTACCAGAGCGACGCGCGCAGCGCCGCTTGCTGTGTACTGTCGCTTCTGTCCCCTATCAGTTGTATCTTCTGGATTTCTGATTTGAGCCCCCTGGTCTGACAGAATCACCTCCTATGGTCAATAGCTACTTTATAGGCCTTTAATCACCCATTAAATGGTGATTTAGGGTCTTCTTCTTCATTGCATACTATGGATCTAGGATCACACAAGCAAACCGTTATTAGGAGTATTTTATATAAAATAAATGTGCAGATGTGGTGAAAATTATGCAATATTAGAGACTAATCACACCCCCACACTTATCTTTTACTCATCCCGAGCAAAACAAAAAAAATTATGGAAATTATTACACCACTTTCGCAGGTGACGCAATTGCACTAAGCATGTGAAAAAGCCGTTAAACCTCTAGGTTTCCCTAGACGAGAAGTTTTGTCTCCTGAGGGTTTTCAGCGGATTACACCCACAAAATTCATAAAGAAAGAAATCAAATGTTAGTATTTTGAAAATGCATTTTGAAATAGAGAAAATCATTAAAATATTTTTGCGAAAATTTAAGTGATCTAAGGTCATAAGTTAATCAGAAATTATTTTTTCTTAAACTAAGTCAAAATGCAAAATCTTGTTATAAATTAAATGTAAGAATTTAAAATTGAATCGATTCTTTGATCTTTTATAAAACTCTTAGAAAAATATGCACTTTGTGAACAGTGAAGATTTTTGAGATATCGACTCTAACTTTCATGCCATTTATTTATATGATTATTATTTCTTTTTCCTTACTTTTTTTAGACCTTCTAGCTTACCCGGGTAATGATCCTTTAGCCAGTGACTCCCAAACTAGATAGTTTTAGGGCACCAGATGAGAAAATATCCCTCGGACTTAAGGACTCGAGTAAACAAGGCCACAAAACTAAAGGGAATTCTTTTATTTTTGTCCACCACTTTAGGCTTGAATAATCATGCTTCTTGAGGCATAATTAACCAACTTCAATAAGTGATTTTATTATCATTTTTTTATATATTTTATAGCATTTTTTATGACATTTTCAGTCTTTGTTTCAATCCCAAAAAATTGTGCAAGTGTAAAGTGCATAAATCTAAGGCAAAAAATTCAAGGTCAAATTTTCTTTTCAATCTTACTTTCTAATCCTAAAATTTAAACAAGATCTATTATTTTCACTTGGTTTAAAAATTCATAATTTTAGGTCTTTCTGATTCCTAAGATAATCTTAATTTTCTTAAAAATAAATCAAAACTATTTTTCTTAATTCAAAAAGTTTTGTAAAATGAAAAGAAAAGAGTTCCCATATAGAGAAAAATTTAAAAATTTCCTAAAAGAAGTGTAAAAGAAAGAAAATTTAAAACTAACTATGTTAGTAAATCCTCCCCCACACTTATCTCATGCATTGTCCTCAATGCATCATGAATGTGTATATACATGAAACAAATGGGAATGGAAGAAAAATTACCTCATGGTGGTGGCTCCGGTGATGATCTGATTAGGCCAAGCGTTGCTACCCAATTAAAAGGTCGTGGATCTTGCAGAAACCCACCAGTGACCTCTCTAATACGACCCGGTAAAAGAATGATTGAGTGAATGGTCTTATTTAAATAATTATCCCCATATAATTTCTAATTTTTAAAAATAATTACTGAGTCATTTTCTTCAACATTCTTATCCAACAATGAAGTGTGATTTTGGGAGATGATTGAGATTTGGACTCAAATGGAACAAGAACAAAAACCGATATCGACTCAAGAATTTGACTCATATTAAGTCGAGATTCAAAAGTGAGAGTCAAAATTGGTTCAAAAATGGGGTCCAAACCAAAGAATTGATGTTCACACACTTCCCCATCAATGAAGTGTGATCATAAGATATTGGTGATTCAATTTCACAGTGTACTGGTACTGGATTCAATGTTAACTCCGGAATAGAGAAAAAATCTGGTAAAGATACCGGAGACATTATTGAATAAAAAAGTGAAATGGAATTACCAACTTGAGGCTCAGAATCACTTTCATGTTCAATTTCAATTTCAGAAAAGGGATAACTTGCCAAAATATCAATGTGATTTTCAAACCTTGGAGTTTGGTCAAGTTTTAATGGGTTTGCTGAAATTGAATCTTGGTTTTCAAAATAGCATGATTCTTTGGTCCAATCGATAGAGTTAGGGATATAAGGTTGGTCAAAAGTTGACAAGAAAGACTTTCCTCGCTCTCATTGATCGATCCGATTATTATTGAGTCTAACCTACTGATAGGCTGGGTAACAAAATTTTCATGTCTTTCATACTTTTTGCAATTGGTTCTTGTTGAACAGGTGAGTATGGAAGTTGATTTTGAAAATGTGGTGAAATTGTGAGTCCATCAGATTTTGCGATTGCTGTTCGGACTCACGCAAGAGTTCCATACTCAAGTCCAGTATTGATGGTTGTTAATTTTGAATCAGTGATACTGGAAAAGATGAGTAGGACTCTTAAAAAATTTTGTTGAGATGATGAGTCCAACATATTTTGAAATCGTTTTACTGTTTCATAAAAGACTTTCAAACGCTTTTCTAGCTCAGATTCTTCTTCAATTAGATGTTCTAGAAAAGGAGTATATGGAGCTTGATTTGGGAAGGATTGTGAATTGAGCAAATTTTGAATTTGTTGTTGGGACTTTAGCACGGCATCCAAACTCCTTTCAAATTGAATTTTTTTCGGATGGTGGAACAGGAAAAGGAGGATATGAATCAAAATCGGGGAATAAATATTATGAAAATTGTCGACAATGTGGTTGAAAATTTAACTCGGGGGAGGTAAATCCCCATGAACTCTGTGAAGAGTGGAAGTTATTTTGAAAATTATAGTCATAAGATTGGGGATATGAGTCATATTGAGTCGGATAATCCCAACTGACATATATGGTTGGTTTATGTTATACATAGCCGGGTTAGAGTTATCCAAGTCAAATGAGGTCGGAGCGAAATATAGATTCATATTAGGATTGAAAAAAATTTATTGTTAAAATCCATTTCATAATTTACAAAAAAAACAAATAAATAAACAAATAAAGAAACAGAAAAAGAAAACAAGTCTATGCTAGGGTTGACTTAGACCTAAACGACTCCTAACTTGTTAGACTATCCACCGGGGGTATATTGTCAGAATCTGATCACGAGTTAATCGGTCAGGTAGGGGCAAGATCAGTGGGAGGTATCCGTGCCGGAGCAATGGGCCTAATTATACCAAACCACTGTTCTTTGAGATTTCGCCTCTCAATCCCCAACCTTCGACACCGATTTGATAAGAGTCAAACTCTAACAATTTCTCTCTTAGGTCAATCTCCTAAATGAGTTCAAGATGCCCATAGGGTCTAACGTCTAACAATTTTTATTAAAGCTTTGGTTGTGTGAGTGTGGAGGTAATTTTTGTTCTAAGGAAGGGTAATGACTTCCCCACCTTATGTTGTATTGGGTGTTGCCCTTAAGTTTAATTCGTGCAAGTGTGTAATATAGATAAGAATGAACACACAAAGAGAGTAAATCACCTACGTGTTTGTCTTAACTATATGCAATGCAATATGTACACCTCCGTCAAGATCACAACAATACAAGAATAAAATACAGTATATTGGAATAGAAATCGACACGTGCCTAGATGCAAATATCTAAAGCATTTTAAAACATCTAATTTCTGTATTTTAGTTCTTAAATTATTATAGTGTACAGTGATAGAAATTAGCAACAGAATATAATAATGTATAAGAATTTACCCAACCACACAAAGCAAGTATGGACTTCTGCAATGCTAAAAATTTGACCTACACACCAAAAAACAAAGAAGAAAAGTTAACAAAAACGTGAAATCAAACCGTTCCCATCCTCGGCAACAATAGCAAAATTTGATCGGTAAAAAGCATGCATAGAATAAGGAAAGGAGTGATGGTCGATGTTACCGCTTTTATGATTCTTCCATAATAACAAAGTGGCTATACAGGTCGTATCCACAAGGAAGGAGAGCGATAGAAGCTTTGATGTGACTTCTTTGTTCAAAGTAAAGAGAAAGTTCTTTGTTTCAAAATAAAGAATTAAAAAGAAAACAAGTATTATTTCAAAAATTTCTTAGATTTGGTTGATGTTTGCAAAGATGAGTTTTCTTAAAGATAAAACGCATGGCTAACTATCTACTAAGTGCTCCCACTAATCTCTAATTTCTTAAAGATGTAGCCTCACAATGGATCATAGGCAAGCATAACCCTTATGCATAGAAACTATTCACGTTGGAGATCGAATGAAAGTTCTTTCTTTAACTTAGTTTTACACGGTAAAAACTTGAACATTCCCTTATCAAGATCTAATTGAAGGTGAGGATAAGGGGAGAAGCAAGTGCACTAATGGTATCGGCAAAGATTAATAGGAATATCTCTAACTTATAAAAACAAGTAAAGTTTACAATCTATAGATCATCAAAAACCGTTAAGCATGTAACATAAGAAAGAGAATACTTATAAGTAAGTTAGAGTTAAAACCCTCGTCTTAAGATGTTATAGCTCTTGTTTGCACAAGGCTTGTTTGACATTATTAACTCATTTGGGTTATCAATCAAGTTGTTAGAGATTAGTAGGTTAGTAGTTAGTTAGCCACAGAATAAAAGAGTTAGCTAGACATGAGTAAGAAAAGAAACAACAAGAGAGAAGAGATAAAGAGAATGAGTATTACACTAAAAGAAGAAAGTAAAAGCAAATGAAAACACAAAGTAATGGAAAGAAGAAGGAGAAGTATTACTCGTATAAGATTGTCACCTTCAAATACAACTTGCACACACTCTCTCTTTCACTCTAATGGCTAAACTAAGATGAAGAAGAAAACACAAACAACTACAACTCTAAAAACAAACTAACATAAAAATCCTAAACTCTCTGGATATCTCTTTCTAAAGAACCCCAAGGGGGTATTTATAGACATTAGGAGAAAGGGGGCCAGGGGCACAGACCCTGGCCCAAAGTGCCAGTACGGCCGTGAAACCGCAGCTTTGGTCGCGTTTTCGCAGTTGTACCAGAGTGGCACGCACAGCGCCGCTTGCTGTGCGCTATCGCTTCTGTCCCCTGTCAGTTTTACCTTCTGAATTTCTGATTTGAGCCCCCTGGTCTGACAGAATTACCTCCTAAGGTCAATGGCTATTTTGTAGGCCTTTAATCACCTATTAAATGGTGATTTAGGGTCTTCTTCTTCATTGCACACCATGGACCTAGGATCACACATGCAAATCGTTATTAGAAGTATTTTATATAAAATAAATGTACAGATATGACGAAAATTATGCAATATCAAAGACTAATCAGTATATTGCCACGTGTCTAGTGGAGCTTGAAGAGACACAGTTCTCTTAAAATGCGAGATCTGCATTATGGGTGCGTTACCACACGTCTGGCGATGATCGGTCTCGAGATACGAGCCGTGTATCTTGGCCGATTACTGTGTCTATAAAAAAACAGCAGTTTTTCAAGAGTCATCATTAGACTCTTTTCTTCTCTGTTTGAACTTTACATCCAGAGCTTAAGAACTTAAGAAAAGTTTCAAGCTTTTTCATCCATTTTTCTCATCTTTTCCAAAGAATTCACCATCAAGATGGCCCCAAAGACCAAGCTTGTGGCTTCCTCCTCGAGCGTTGACGCTCCAGAGGTTCAAATGGAAGGTTCCTCTATACAGGAAGCCCCCATTTCAAGTAATGAGACTGACCGAATCGGCTTTCACCATTAAAAAACTCGAAGAGTTATCTTAACTCTTAAGCTTCTTTTGAATTGAATCACCAACGTGAGGCTCACACCTGTGTTTGATTTTCAGATGCGACTCTTGCACTGGTAGGCAAGACGCGAGTTTGACAACCTCCGTGTCGTCGCTTCATCAGCCTAAGTCTGTGTCTGCTTTTTAAACGCGAGCTTCATTGTGCCTTACGTTTGATCCCAACACTTAGAGAATTTATTAAATGGCAAAGTCCAGATGCAGACTTCATCTGAATCTCGCGTCTTTGAGATTTGGCACGGATTTCACTGAGTCTCGCATCTGATTCCAACATGATTGGTCGCTAATGTTGCATATTTAATATCATATTTCCATACTTATTTTAGAATAAAAGCCTGCATTGTCCTAATTAAATGCTAAATTTATTTGCAGGCCCAATCCTTAAGGAGATGAAGAGAAATGAGCCCAAAAGCCCACCAGAATTCTGAATTAAATCAGAATTAATTCACACTCACTAAATCAGGGCAAAATCAAGAGGTTGAAAACCAGTTGAGAAGAATTCTCTCAGAATCGATCAGTTAAAGCCAAGAATCCAAGGCCATTTCGTCAGAATCCGGGACTCAAATAAAGAAACTAACAAAGGATAAAGTCAGAAGATAATCCCAAGATGACCCATCAACAGGGTGTGGCCATCTGGCCACACCCTGGCCGCGGAAACGCGGCATAAGCCACGTTTTCGCGGCATTGTTGGGGAGTTAGGGGGAGTGTTTGCTCCCCCGATCTCGCCGGGATCCCCCTCGTGTGGGTTATGCCTATAAAAGGGCAGTCTTTGCACGCAAAATGGGACGATAATGCAGAGTTAGGATTTAGACTAGTTTTTCATTTCTTAGTTTAGGTTTTTGTTTTTCCTTTTTCATGTAATTTTAGTTTTTATATATGTAATCCAGAGGAGATCAGACTTTCATCGAAGAACAAGAAAGAAGCTTGAGCTATAGTGACAATGGTGTAAGGTTTTCTTTCTTTTCTTTGATTGTTATGAAATCGAATCGATGTTTTTTCATTGTAAGTACTTTCTTTTAGTCTGCTTCTTCTTCTTCTTTTCTACTTCACTTTTCTTTTTGGTACAACTGTCTTCCAAGTGAGTCTAAAGCATCGAAAGAGCC
The DNA here is from genome assembly GCA_038442645.1 of Agave tequilana. Lineage (NCBI taxonomy): Eukaryota > Viridiplantae > Streptophyta > Magnoliopsida > Asparagales > Asparagaceae > Agave > Agave tequilana. Next base: position 37,250 of record JAVJIF010018191.1, read on the forward strand.
TTGCCTTTGCGAGTGCCACCGATAGCTCATGACGATGGAATTGTGAGTCTCTCTGTATCATTTCATACTTGAAGTAGTCTTGATGATGTAATGTGGAAGAGACCAAAAATCTACTCTTATGGGCTATGCGCTGATTGCCTCCAATTCAAGGTAACATCGTCGCAAAGACTCAAGGTAAGCTTTTGTTGGAAAGAAGGTGAGTAATTATTTGTATTTCTTTTTATTTCTGTAAATTAAATCACCAACAATACCTCTTCCAAATCGTTTTCATTCTTCTTTCCCAACTCATTTGTACATAGTCGCTTCTTTCATTTTTTGATTTTTTTCCACTTTCTATTCTACCACTTTCTTCTTAACTTTAACATAACTTTCTTTTTCATTTTCTTAACTTAAAAACAGAGAAGAACTCTCGTTTTGTGTTCATAAGATTTCAATAAAGAACGTAAACGCTTCTATCGCAAAATCCTCCTTGTGGATCACGACCCGCATAGCCACTTGCTATAGCGGAAGAATTGAGCACTTGCACATCTTCTTTCTTAAGTTTGATAATTCCGTATTTTGTGTGCAGGTTTAGCCTCAATCAAATTTTGGCGCCGTTGCCGGAGAGGGTAACATTTCTATTGAAATCTGAATTTTTATTGAAAATTTTTTAGAACTAAACGAATTTTCTTCTCTGTTGCAGGTTATAGGGCAAGCAAAGCAGGAAATTAAGGTTGCAGTGACATACAAGTGGTCTTGGCCTCTGTTGTAGAAAGCAGAGACCAAGGGCCCTCTGATTTGCCGCGTTTGCGCGGCCAAAGCCGCGGATCCGCGGCAAAGAAGAGTTGACTACTAATCAGATTTTGTGCAGGGTTGCTTACTTTGCCAAAACATAGCTTGCTGCATCTTTATTTCTTATATGCCATCACCATAAACCTGCTAATAAACCAGCAGTAAAAAGTTTGTTGAAAAAGTTAAAAAATTGATTAGACGTTTGCATCTTAGGCACGTGTCTTTTCAATTCCTTTATTTTACTGTTGAAGAGTGCTGGAGAAAGGTACGTATGCATTGCATTTAGCATAGGACTCACTTCTTGGTTGATTTATATCGCTTTGAGTGAATCTTACATATCTTGTACACTTGCACTAATTGATTTTAAGGGCACCAACCCAATAACAAGATAAGGTGGGGATTTAATCACCCTTCCTTAGCCCAAAAATCAGAATCCAAGCACTCACTAACCCAAGCCTAACTTAAAATGAGTAGACGTTGGCCCTAGGGACATCTCAGACTCAATTAGGAGATTATCCTAAGGGGGAAAGGTGTTGGAACTTAACTCTTGCCATATCAGTGTCTAGGAAAGGGATTAAGGGCCGAAAGCCCGAAGATTGGTGGTTATTTAATTAAGGAACGTCTTTGACGGAAAACCTCCCACCAATCTTGCCCTGACCTGGCTGATTAGCTTGTGGTCAAAGTCTACATTAAACCTCCCGTGGACAGTCTAACCAGTTAGGAGTCGTCTAGGTCTAGGTCTACCCTAACTTAGGTTAGAATTTTTTCTTTCTTGTTTGTTTATTTTGCTTTTCTTTCTTTTTTTTGTGTATTCTATTGTGTGATATGGCTTATAATAATAATTTTTTCAACTTTAATAATAATCCATATTACACACCGAGTTCATTTTCAGATATTACCAACCCGGCATATCATGACTTTAACCAACCTAGTGTGCCGGATTGGTCTTATCCGAATCAATATAACCCATGTCCCCCATCTAATAACTATAATGTCCATAACGATTTCAACTCGTCACAGAGTCAGTGGGGATTCACCTACCCCGAGCATAATTTTCAACCAATTTGTCCCCCTTATCCACCTAGTTCACAATATCCCCAAGAGTCATACTCAGTTCCACCAGTCCAAAATAGAAAACCATCAATTTTGGAAAGGAGTATGCGTGAGTCCAAACAACAATCACAAAACCTGATGGACTCACAATTTCACTACCATTTCCAAAACAACTCTTCATCTTTTCAACAAGATAATGAACCCATCAACTATGAAAAGATGCTAGAAGCCATGACTCATGCTCAAAATGCTCGTAATCCTGACATAGATATGATGGTCGAATCTCTACGTTCTCACCGTTGGACCAGTTCTGATGTCACTAACCATTCTGTTAGAGCCAAAGAGTCATGTAGTTTTGGAAATCAAGATTCCATTTCAGAACAACCATTTGAACTTGCCCAAACTCTAAATTTTGAAAAAGATATTGACAGTTTAGCAAGTTTTCCTTTTCCTGAAATAGAACTTGAAAATGAATATGATCCTGAACCCTAACTTAGTGATTCAATTCTACTTCCTGATTCGATTATGACTCCGGTATCTTTACCTGATTTCGATCTTTTCCCCGAGTCAATGTTGGATCCTATGCCTATTCATCATGAAATTGAATCCCCCATCTTTGAGGATCATATTGAACTTGACCAATTATACAATTTTGAAAATCCTATTGACAAATTGGCAAGTTCTCAATTTTTTGATATTGAACTCAATGAGATATGTGACCTAGATTCTCATATCTGTGATCCAGTTCAACTTTCTGAATCAATATTGACTCCTGTTGTGTTACCAAACTTGAGTAATATTTTAGAGTCAGTTTTGATTCCTCCACCTATCATTCCTGAACTGGAATCACCCAATTAGGTCACATCCTATTGTTAGAAAATACATGTGGACTTGAGTTTCAACTTCTTGACTTGGACCCGCTTCTTGAACCATTTTGACTCCTGAACCTTTACTTGACTTAAATCACCTTCCTGAGTCGGTATTAGTTCCTGTCCTTCCTGAGCCCAAGTCAACCGTTCTATCATTTCATACTCCATTCTGGGACGAGGTGGTTGACAAATTTGACTCCGAAATTAGTTATGGAATATGAAAATTAGATGGGGTCAAATACTTAATAAAAATCCTTTATGGACAAATCTTTTTAATGGGTTATATTAAAGAAATTTCTGGTGGGTTCCTCCGAGACCCAAGAAAAGTTGATTGGGCTGCGTTTCGTGGACCAATCAGACCACCACCGGAACCACCACCTTAAGATAACCATTTTCCTTCCCTTTCTTCTTTTTCATGCATTAATTCATACATTGAGGACAATGCATGAGATAGGTGTGGGGGAGGGCCTAACATAACTTTTCTTTTTCTTTAAAATTAAAAAAAAATTAACATTTTTCTTTACTTTTAAAAACTTTTTGAAAAATAGAAACAATATTTTGACTTATTTTTGTAAGAAATTAAGTTAATTTTAAGGAATAGGAAAATCCAAATTAGGATTTCTTATACTTGGTCAAAATAAGATTATTTGTTTGATTTTTAGAGTTAGGAAGATAATTTGTCAAAGTAATTTGGTCTTGATCTTTACCTTGATGAAATATGCACACTTCATACACTTACACACTTAGGGTTCAAAAACAAAGATTCTTATGCCTTATAAAAAGAAAAAAAAAACAAGTCTAATTATTGATTAGCTAGGTGCTTTGGCCTAAGCAAGCCTTAGTATTTATGCGAAAAATGATTAGATAAGTTATAAAATATATATATATATATATATATATATATATATATATATATATATATATATATATATATATATATATAATATACAAACAAATCTAATTATTGACTAGCTAGGTGCTTTGGCCTAAGCAAGCCTTAGTATTTATGCGAAAGATGATTAGATAAGTTTGAAAAGAAAAATCCTCTGATTAAGCTGGGTATTTGTGCCTAATAAAGCATAAGTATTCACGCCTAAAAGAGGTTCATATAATAAAATCCTTAGTTTTGTGGCCTTGTTTGCTCGAGTCCTTAAGTCCTTGGGGGTGTTTTTTCACCTGGTGCCCTAAGACCGTTTGGTTTGGGAGTCATCGATTAGAGGCTCGCTACATAGGCAGATTAGAAAGGCTAATAGAACTAAGGAATAATACCACCAAAAAAAAGTATATATGAATAAATAAGGCATAAGAGTTAGAGTTAATGAACCCTTAGTCAAAATTTTCACATTCACAAGGTGCATATGACTTAGGGTAAAGTAATAGACTAGATGAGAAGTACAATTTGACTCCTTACTTTGATTGATAACAAATTTTAAATAGAGACTAAGTTTAGGAATGAAAAATTCGATTTTCCTATAACTTATAGATTGCTTAGATCTTACAATCATATTTCAAATATTTTTTTCTTTCAAAATGCTTTTCGAAAATACTAACTCTTTATTTCTCTTTCTTTATGGATTTTGTGGGTGCAATTCGCTGAAAACCCTCACGAGACAAAACTCGTCCTCTAGGGGAAACCTAGAGGTTTAACGGTTTGTTGCACATGCTCAGTGCAATCGCGTGACCTGCAAAAGTGGTCTAATAATCCTTAGTATAGTTTAGTTGTTTTGCTCGAGGACGAGCAAAAGATAGGTATGGGGGTGTGATTGGTCGCTAATGTTGCATATTTAATATCATATTTCCATACTTATTTTAGAATAAAAGCCTGCATTGTCCTAATTAAATGCTAAATTTATTTGCAGGCTCAATCCTTAAGGAGATGAAGAGAAATGAGCCCAAAAGCCCACCAGAATTCTGAATTAAATCAGAATTAATTCGCATTCACTAAATCAGGGCAAAATCAATAGGTTGAAAACCGGTTGAGAAGAATCCTCTCAGAATCGATCGGTTAAAGCCAAGAATCCAAGGCCATTTCGTCAGAATCCGGGACTCAAACAAAGAAACTAACAAAGGATAAAGTCAGAAGATAATCCCAAGATGACCCACCAACAGGGTGTGGGTCACACCCTGGCTGCGGAAACGCGGCCCAAGCCGCGTTTCCGCGGCATTGTTGGGGAGTTAGGGGGAGCGTTTGCTCCCCCGATCTCGCCGGGATCCCCCTCGTGTGGGTTATGCCTATAAAAGGGCAGTCTTTGCACGCAAAATGGGACGACAAGGCAGAGTTAGGATTTAGACTAGTTTTTCATTTCTTAGTTTAGGTTTTTGTTTTTCCTTTTTCATGTAATTTTAGTTTTTATATATGTAATCCAGAGGAGATCAGACTTTCATCGAAGAACAAGAATGAAGCTTGAGCTATAGTGACAATGGTGTAGGTTTTCTTTCTTTTCTTTGATTGTTATGAAATCGAATCGATGTTTTTTCGTTGTAAGTACTTTCTTTTAGTCTGCTTCTTCTTCTTCTTTTCTACTTCACTTTTCTTTTTGGTACAACTGTCTTCCAAGTGAGTCTAAAGCATCGAAAGAGCCTTACCTTTGCGAGTGCCACCGATAACTCATGACGATAGAATTGTGAGTCTCTCTGTATCATTTCATACTTGAAGTAGTCTTGATGATGTAATGTGGAAGAGACCAAAAATCTACTCTTATGAGCTATGCGCTGATTGCCTCCAATTCAAGGTAACATCGTCGCAAAGACTCAAGGTAAGCTTTTGTTGGAAAGAAGGTGAGTAATTATTTGTATTTCTTTTTATTTCTGTAAATTAAATCACCAACAATACCTCTTCCAAATCGTTTTCACTCTTCTTTCCCAAACTCATTTGTACATAGTCGCTTCTTTCATTTTCTGATTTTTTTTCACTTTCTATTCTACCACTTTCTTCTTAACTTTAACATAACTTTCTTTTTCATTTTCTTAACTTAAAAACAGAGAAGAATTCTCGTTTTGTGTTCATAAGATTTCAATAAAGAACGTAAACGCTTCTATCGCAAAACCCTCCTTGTGGATAACGACCCGCATAGCCACTTGCTATAGCGGAAGAATTGAGCACTTGCACATCTTCTTTCTTAAGTTCTATAATTCCGTATTTTATGTGCAGGTTTAGCCTCAATCACAACACTTAGAGAAATTTCTATGTTTTGGAGTTCAAACTCAGATTTCATGAGTCTCATGCTCTGACATGGAGACACAGGTCTCGTGTCTCGGAGAAGAGACACGAACCTCACGTTGTTGAACATCGCGTCTGTAAGGTAGGGTCTCAGAAACGTGAGCCTCTTTAGCTCTGCATTTTGGTACCCATATGTAGACTCACGCATCTGATGCAGTTTAGAAGGGACGCGGACCTGAGCCTCTCATCCTGTATCTGTTGGACAGATTATTTTTCCAGCCTCTTTCATTTGTTGTTGACGTGCGCGACGCCTTTGTCGATGTTCAACATTCCTGTTATGCTTCACGGGTTATTGGGAACCCCTGGTAACCTGGAGCTGAGGAATGTTGAGAGCAGGGGAGTGGCAAGATTGGCCTTCAATGACATTGGCCTTGCGGGTCTCGTGGGAGACGTTGACGCGAGCCACACACGCGACACGACCAAAAATGACTCTGTTTGTGCAAGCCATCTTCGGGGAAGTCTCTGAAGAGACTTGAGAGCAGATCTCTGAGGAGACCCTATAGTATTGTCGCGCCACCCTGGGACTCTTGGAGCTAGAAGAGAGAAACTCCTCATACTTTACCTGGTCAAATTTTACAACAAGTGACTCGATTTTTTTCCATGAAGGAGACATCACCTTGCGCCACAACTTGCTTATCACTGGAGAAATTTGTCTCCAGCGGAGTCGCCATCTCTTGTATAGGAAGGAAAGTTGAAAGAGAATTGTAAAATTTCCTTGAATCAATAAAAAGTTACAATAATTCCAAATTCCAACTATAAGAGAGAGAAGACACTCAAGCTCAGATCTTCTCTTTGTTTAAGGCTGGACTCTTTACGCAGCGGTGGAAAGTGATTTTTTCTGTTGATCGGGTGAACGTCAAGCTCCTCTGAAACTTCTCTCTTTGGATTACTGATGGAGTAGCACGCTCCTATCTAATGAAATTTCAAAGAGACTTAGGCAAAACTGGGATCCCCTGGTAACTTGGAACTGAGGATGTTGAGAGTAGGGGCATGGCAAGATTATCCTTCGACGACGTTGCCTTGCGGGTCTCGTGGGAGACGGCGACGTGGCCCACACGCGCGACGCAAAAAAAAAGGCTCTGTTTGTGCAAGCCATCTTTAGGGAAGTTTCCAAAGAGACTTGGGAGCGGATCTCTGAGGAGACCCTACGGTATTGCCGCGTCACCCTGGGGCTCTTGGAGCTAGAAGAGAGGAACTCCTCATACTTTGCCTAGTCGAATTTTATGACAAGTGACTCCACCATTTTTCTCATGAAGGTGACGTCATCTTGCGCCATAACTTCCTCATCACTGAAGAAAGTTGTCCCCAGTAGAGTCGCCATCTCTTATACAGGGAGGAAAGTTGAAAGAGATTGCAAATGTTTCTTGAATCAAAGAAAGATACAATAATTACAAATTCCAACTATAAGAGAGAAAAGACACTCAAGCTCAGATCTTCTCTTTGTTTAAGGTTGGGTTCTTTATGTAACGGTTGAAAGTAAATCTTATTTTTCGTTAACCGGGTGAACGTCAAGCTCCTCTGAAACTTTTCTCTTTGGATCACTGATGGAGTAGCACAACTCCTATCCAATGAATTCTCAAATAGACTTAGGCAAAAACTGGAACTCAACAAGTTGGTAGAAGAGTTTAACTCTTTATAAGTATTCCTCACCTGAAAATTCTGACCTTCTTCAATAGTAAACTGAGCTATTTATAGAAGTTTCAAGGGTAAAATTGTCCCCTAAAAACCCTTCATGATGGGGGTTAACTCCCCTCATTACGTGGGCAATACTTGACCCAGTAATGGGGTAGTTATAATTGAGACGCAGGGCTCCTCTCCAGTTGGAACGCGGGCTTGAGCTCTGCGTTTAGCCGTTGAGGTGGTGCTGGACATGGGCCTTTAGCTTCGCGTTTGGGCACTGCTGTGATATTGAAACGCGAGCCTCAAACTCTATGTTTCCTCATTGATGTGGTATTAGACGCGCGCCTCGAGCTTCGCTTTTACGACGCGGGCTTCAAGCTTCGACATGGGCCTCAAGCTTTGTGCCTGAGCACTGAGTGGTACTGAGATGCGGGTTTTAATCTCTATGGCTTGGCATTGCAGTGGTGTTGAGACGCGAGCTTCGAGCCTTGCATTTTGCCTTTGCACGAGTGGCTTTGATTTGCTTCGCGTCTGAAGCATGGACTCTGTTATCTGATGACTTATCTTCAGTGATTTTTAGACAGTCTACATTAATCAGCTAGATCAGGACAAGATTGGTGAGAGATATCCGCACTAAAAGTGACCGGCTTAATTAAGCCAAACCTCTAGCCTTTGAGATTTCACCTCTCAATCTCCGACCTTTGACACTGATTTGGGAAGAGCTAAATTCTAATCAACTATCCCTTTAGGTCATCTCCTTTTGAATGCAAGATGTTCCTAGGGCCAACGTCTACTCAGTTTTAGTTAGGCTTGGATTAGTAAGTGAGGAGATTGTTTGTGGGCTGAGGGAGGGTATTGACTTCCACCTTATCTTGTTTAGGATATATCCTCAATTCAATTTAGTACAATGTACAAGTATATAGCAAAAAAATAACACTCAAGCAATATTTCTTATAAGAATGAACTTATATTAAATGTTATGCACACATTCCTTTGCCCCGGCACTCTTCAATAGTAAATAGAAAATGTAACAAAATAGACATGTACTTAAAAGCAAATCTAAACTATTTTTTGCATTTACAAATACCAAGTTACTGTTGACTTAATTCATGTGTAGAATAAGTTAAATAGGAAACTAAATACTGCATAATACTAAAATTTTCAACTCAAGTAACCTGTAATCAAACAGAGTGAGTAGTTCACTATGATTTTCGCGCAAAGACGGCTTTGTCCGCGTTTTCGCGACAATGCAGAGAGCAACCGTGCTTTTCTTTTTAGAGCAGAGGCACAATACTGCTATTTATGTCCTGCAGTTGTTAGACTTCAAAAATTAGTGATTACATATCAAAACAGAGAAGAAAGTTAACCAATAAAGTGAACAAAAAAGAGTTACTTACCGTCCTTCACCGGCAACGATACCAAAATTTGATTGAGGTATTACCTGCACAGAAAATATAAATTTCAGAAATGAAAAATAGAAGTACAAGATACTCAATTCTACCACGATAGCAAGTGGCTATGTGGGTCATGATCCAAAATGAGGGACTTGTGATGGAAGCGTGTTGCAAATTCTCTTTTAGTTTACTTGAAATGGTTAAATGTTCTTCTTTGTTCTTTAAAAAAAATAATAAATAAAGCTATGTTAAGTTTGGTTAAAAGTGGTAGATTGGAGGTGATGGTGATTTTGGAAAATAGAAAATCAAGTCAAAGAAAGAAATAAAAAGAGTAAAGAATAGATAGTTATAATTGGAAGTATGTTTTACACTAAGAAATCAAAAGTAAGAAGGAAAGAAAACTTACTTCTTTTAGCTGATAACTTACCTTTGATCTTTGGCACGTTTACTTGGATTCAAAGGTGATCAACACATAACTCATAAGATTGAATTCAATCCTCCATCCACATTACATCATCAAGAACTTCGACGAGCAAGAAGGGAATGATACAGATTTTAAGGAGGAATCCATCGTTGTGATCTATCGGTGGCACTCGCAAAAGCAAGGCAATACTGATGTTATAAGACTGACTTGGATTGTTATCAAAACTAAAAAGAAGACAAGAAGAAGAAGAAGAAGAAGAGTATAAACAAGTTACCTTTTGATTGCATAGAGAAATGATGAAAGAACGGAGAAAGGTTACATCGGTGTCACTCTCAACATAAATCTCTCTCTTTTACTTACATGAATCTTTGTTTAACCTATGTTTACGAAATAAAAATTATATTAAAATAAAAATAAAAATCTACACTAAAATAGAATGAAAACTAGCCTAAGAATCTTTCTCTACCTAATTGTCTCATGTGGCCTTTGAATTTGCAGGTATTTATAGGAAAATGGAAAGAGGGAGAGCGTCTAAAGATAGGGAAATCAAACGCTATCCCGATATTATAATATTGCCGCGATCCTCAAGGAATGCCGTGGATCCGCAAGGAATGTCGTGGATCTGCGATAATTCTATAGCCAGATGGCCAGATCCAGTGGGAGGCTGCATTGGATTTTCTGTTTGCATGATATTATCCTCTTGGTTTCTCCGTTTGAGCTTTGGATTTGATGATATTCTCCTTAATTATTGAGCTAACCAAATGGATCTATATAAATTCAAATTTAATCGATCTCCATTTGGTGTTATCTCTCTGATTTGCTTTGATTTTTAGCTGAATATTTATCTCAATCCTTGATTTTGGTTTAATTGGAATTTCAATGGGCTTTTGAGCTTGTTTTCTCTTCCATCTCCTTTAGTAAAAGCCTGCACAAATTTAGACAAAAATAACATTAAAAATCAGAGTTTATTATAAAATAAATATGGGAATATGACGATTAATTGTGCACATGTGTTGCACATTCTGTATCATATATGTCACATTTTCATCATTTATTTTTAAATAACTATTTTTTTAATGTATTTTCATGTTTAGTGGTATGCAGTATATTTAACGAAGAAAAGGGAGTGAGTAGCAGATTTATCCAACTAAATCCAAATAATTCAAAAGATCAAGCAAATCAAGGGGATTTATTCAAATTTAGAACTTTTAGAAGCTATCTTATCTGAAAACCAGATATATCAGATGAGATAATACCAGTCCAAGTTCAAAGAAAATGAAATTTTAAAGAACCAATCAGCTTTGCTAAAGATAAATAAATATTTCAACAATTCTAGAAGACAAATTGAAAATCCAAGAGGATAAAAAGATAGAGAGAAAATCAACAAACGAGATGAAGTAATTATATTTGGAGATAAGGAGGAAAATTCATGTAAATTCAGAGTTCTAAATCAATTTAGACTCAAATTCAGACTAGATATCTTTTAGCATTTTGATCATAACTTTCGCTATAGAAACTCAAATCTAATGATTCAAGATGCTACAGGAAGAAGATTTAAAGGGAAAAAAGTTTTATGTTGATACTATTTCCAACTCTATCATTTGTTAAGTCATATTCAGCAATCAACACGCCAACTAGCTGCAGATAAATTCAGAATTGAATTTTCACATTAAATTCTGAATAAATTAAATCAAGTTTAGATATAAGGGGAGAATTCAAATTCAAAAATCGATAATAGCTTGCTCTCCAAGTCAAAAAAAAGATATTATTTTTATATCTAAAGTTTAAATTTAAGTTTTGAGGATATATCTCTTGATGGGTGCACAGCTTCTACTATAAATAGAGAGGTAGAGCATAGAAAAAAGAGCATCTCATCTCAGACCAGAAGGTTGTAAGGCAAACTGAGAGGAGAGTTTTGGGGTTGTAATGCGAGCTTTGGAGAGAATCAAGAGCATTGTAACGGTAAATCTTCAATTCAGTCTTCATTATTAAAGATCTGTACTATTCCAGTCTAAGATTTCTTCTCTTTCTTTATGATTGCTTCAATGCAAATTTACTCTTTTTATTTTATATTTTATTTTATGCTTTAATCAATCTCATGCATGTCATTTTCTCCCTTTTGTTTCTAGCCATCTACTTCATCTATTTCAGCAGCATTTGGAGGCAGGAGACGACGGTGAATCAGGACTTGTGGCAATTCCGGGTTCCAATTGTTTATTCTCCTTCTCTTTTTCTTTTTTCATTGCTTTACTTAATTAGTCTTCAAATCAGTTAGTATTTTTTTTTATCTTAGTTTAAGTTTTTAATGCTTTTAGAAACTAGCTCTTAAAATAAAAACTCCAACTTCTCCTACAGGGATTTCCCCAACTAGAATTAAATTAGATTGTAAATTTTTAAAGAATCAATTTTAAATAAGTCTCTATGGATTCGACCCTCTTCTTGCCACTATATGATTATTCTAAAATATTCAAGCAAGATTAGATTTTTCTTTTACGTAGTTCAAATAATGATGAAATTCTTTATGACTTTTGAACTGCGAACAACGATAAAATACGCAATACCAGTGACCAATCATTAAGTCAAAGCACCAACCTTTGAGGTTTCGCCTCTCAACCCCTACCTTAGTCACCGATTTGGTAAGAGTTAAATTCTCACTACTTTCTCATTAGGTCAATCTCCTAGTGAGTCCGAGTTGTCCTAGGGCTAACGTCTATTCAAATTTTAGGTTAGAATTAGGATGTGAGTGCAATGGAGGTGGTTTGTGGACCAAAAAAGGGTAACGACTTTCCCTCCTCATCTTGTTTACGAGTTTTTCCCTTAAGTCATTTTTGGTGCACGTATTCAAGTAAATAGATAAGAATTCACTCAAAGCAATTGTAAATCAATCAAAAGTGCTTCATAATCTAAATGCAATGTGAACGTATTTTATTGTCAACACTCTTCAATAGTAATGTAAATGAAATAGAAATAGACACGTGCCCTAAAATGCAAGAGTCTAAAATATTTTCAAGTTAAATAAGCAATCAATTACTGTTGAGTTAAGTAAAACTAGTAAACTAACAATTGTAAAAGATAAATTTTACAATTTCAAGCAGCCCTGCAGAAAATAGATAAGTAGTGAACTCAAAACAGTCATGTTTGCCTGGATTTTGCCGTGTTTGCGCTGCTGTATTAAGAGATTTTGGGCTCTGCTTTGAAGGCAGATCCCATAGCCACTTGTGTGTGCACTGAGCAAAAAATTTCCTGTTCTCTACTCCGGCACACTGATCAGTCACAGATATTGCATAATTGTAGTCATATTTTTCATATCTATGCTATAATAAACTTGATTTTTTAATTATCTTTTTTGTAATAAATGTGCAGGCCTTTACCAAGGGAAAAGGAGTAACAAAGAAGCCCAATGCCCATATAAAATTCTGATTTAATTCAGAATTAATTCAAATCAAAAACTTGGGCCAATCAAGGCAAATTAAGGAAGATAAATATAGTTGAAAATCAGTTAATTTGGATTTTTCATAAAATTCAGATTGTTAACCTAAGATCAACGAAGAATCATCGAAATCTGGAGGTCAAATGGCAAATCTTTTGAGATAAATGGAAATAAAAGTAAAATCACAGATCCTGACCCTTGATGTGGCCAGATGGCCACATCATGGTCATGGATCCACAGCCAAAGTCGCGAATCCGCGGCTTGGTTACTATAAATATTGCCAAGATTTATAAAGAAAGGGCAGAAGACTAGTTTAAGTTTCTTACTTTATTTTTAGGATTTAGGATCATTGTTAGATAGTTTATGATAAATTGTATGTCATTTTTCTTTTTGAAGTTTAATCTAGAAATAAGTGAAAGAGAGAAAAAGAGTGTGTAATTGACCGTTGAAGTGACAATCAAAGGAGATTCATCATTGCTTAAATTCATCTCTACTTTACTGGTATGTCTTTGTTTTCATTTCATTTCGTTACTTTTTTTTTCATAGTTATGAGTAGCTAAATTGATTTTTTGGCCCACTATTCTTCTTCTATGATGTTTTTCTTCTTAATCGATCTCTATTAAAAGAACCAAATGAATCATATGGATGCCTAGATTAAGCCATTCATATTGGCAAGTGTTCTTGAAGGCACATGAGGATGAAAAATGATTTGAACTAACTCTTGAAATAGATCTTAAAAAGAACTTATTTTAATTCTATGCTTGCTTTAGTGCTTTGATGATTTAAAAATGAACTTAAAGAAAATTTAAAATTTTAAGTTCAATTTATAAAAACTATCTTATGTATTTTACTTGATCTCTTTTTACATGACTTAAATCTTAGCCTATGATCTCAATGAGGCATTTTAAACTTTTAAGAGAATGACACATAGTTGAACAATAGAATAGTGAGCCTAGATTCTTTATTAAAAACAAATAAACACAATCGCTCTCAAAGCATTTTAAAGATCATCTTCTCCAAAGCCTTCTCCAAATTTGAAGTTTTTTTTAAATCACTTCTCTACTATCCATTCTCTTTTCAACTTAAAAAATCACCAACACCAATCTTTATTTTTAAAACAAAACATCAAAACACTTTCATCGCATTTCTCTTCGTGGACACGATCTGTTAGCCCTAAGCTACATGGTACTTCTTCTATTATTTCTCTAAATCAATTTTTGGCATTGTTGCCAGGGAGGGAACGGTGTAATTATTTTTTTTAACAATTTTGGTGTTCTATTTCAGGGTGAAAGAAATCAGATTTAGTATTCAAGCATTGCAGAAGAGGCTTGTTATTCTGTGCCCCTTCTCTAGAAAGTAGGAAATAGAATTTCAAGAGATTGCTGCACAAAAGCTTTCTTTTGGGACTACTAAAAACTCTTTTTTGCAGGACATATTGCTTTGCAAAAATATAGTTTCTGCAAGTATTATTTTTACTATTTCTGATATTTGCATAGCCCTGTTTTTAATCCAACAGTAATCTAATTGATTGCCAATTGCTTAAAAAAAGTTTAGACTTGAATTCTAAGCATTTGTCTAATTACATTTTCTTTTCAATTACTGTTAAAGAAAGCTAGAGATAAGGTACGTTTTGCATAGCATCTAGCATAGAAGCATTCTTGGATGATTTATTTGCTTTTGATTGTTACTTGCTTTATACTTGCACAATCAATCTTAAGGGCAAAATCCAACATAAGGTAAGGTGGGGGAGTCATTACCCTTTTTAGTCCACAAACCATCTCTAAGCACACAACCTAAGCCTAACTTAAAATCTAATAGACGTTGATCTTAAGTACATCTTGAACTCATTAAGAGATTATCCTAAGGGGGAAGGTGTTAGAATTTGACTCCTGCCAAATCAGTATCAAAGGATAGGGATTGAGAGACGAAATCCCGAAGGCTGGTGGTTTGGCTTAATTAGGCCCATCACTTTAGCGCTGGGATGCCTTCCACCAATCTTGCCCTGACCTGGCTGATTAGCTTGTGGTCAAAGTCTGCATTATACCTCCTGTGGACAATCAACCAGTTAGGAGTTATCTAGGTCCAAGGTTTGCCTTAGACTTGGCTTGGCTAATTTTTCTCGTTGACTATTGGTAAACTTGTTTGTGATAGTGTTTGTGTATGCAAGTGTGGTGATTAGACGAGAAAGGTGTATGTAAATGTATCGATGTATCCTTTCCTATCTCCGCTATAGCATAAGGCTATACCGAGTCGATTCTCAGGGAGAGCTAGCGATGGAAGCGTTACGAATCGTAGTGAAGAAATGTAAACGAAGTGTCTTCTATGTTTAATAGAATAAAACAATCATGGAACAAGAATGAAAGAATGGATGAATATGTTCATGATGGAAAGTGGAAAAGAAATCAAGACTGGATTTGGTATTAACACTAGAAAGAATGAAATGAAAGAAAACAAACCATGACTAGCTTACCTTACTACCTTACCAAAGCTTACTAAACTCCGTGATAGTGAAGGCGTGCCTCATGTTGTCACTCCATCGGCGTAGGTTTCGTCTTGCGTGTTGATCTAATTACTTTCTCATGTAGATGAAGGGTGGTTTAACCCATCAGAGAAGAGAAGACCATCCAACTTGCAAGATGAACTAAAGCAATCACCCATGAGTTAGTGAAGATGGCAAGGCTAGTGGTTAGCTAGTACATGGTAGAAAAATTAGCTACAAGCCATTAATGAAGAAAAGCAAAGCATGAAGTAAATTGCAAGAAAGTAAAGCAAGAAATAAAGGAAAGCAAGTAAAGAAAGCAATTAAACTAGAACCAAGCTCAAGTAGAGATGAAGAGAATGGATGAATCCTTGCATTGCTTCAAGTTGTCACTCCTTGATGTACAAGCTCTCTCTCTCTTACAACTCTCTCTTGCAATGATTTCTAGGGAAGAAGAAGATCATAGAGAGCTACACAAATCCTAGAGAAAAACAAAATTACAAAGCTTTACACTAATCTCTCTCTTCTCTGTTCAGTCTTTGCTCGCAGGTCCAGGTGCAGTATTTATAGGGTTCAGAGAGAAGCTTTGAGATCCAGGTTGTTGGCGCAAAATCTGGGATCCACGGATTCAGTTTTGCCGCAGATCTGCAAGGATTTCCCAGATTCTGCGACAAAACAGAATCTGTTGAGCAACAGATTTCTGTTGTAGGTTGGTTGAGAGGTTGTTATCCACGTGGCCTTCTAGAATCTGGAGTTGTTGCGCGGATCTCTCTGGATCTTGGATTCAAATTTGGGCTTTATCTTAATCTTGGATTTAATCCCTTTAATTATTGCTAATTAAAGTGATTATTGGGCTATCTCTCCATTAGAGTGTGAACCTGCAAATATATAGAGAAGATGAGTGAAAATCATATATTTATTACAAAAATGCATGGGAATAATGAGGTAAAATATGCAATATTGGATCACAATCACACCCCCACACTTATTCTTTTGCTCGTCCCGAGCAAAAACAAAGAAAAAAAAGAAAATCCTAACTACCAATTTTATTACACCACTTTCGCAGGTGACGCGATTGCACTGAGCATGTGCAACAAGCCGTTAAACCTCTAGGTTACCCTAGAGGAGGAGTGTTGTCTTCTGAGGGTTTTCAGCGGATTACACCCACAAAATCCATAAAGAAAGAAGACAAATGTTAGTGTTTTGAAAACACATTTTGAAAGAGAGACAAGTTTTCGAACTATTTTTGCAAAAATATAAGTGATCTTAGGTCATAAGTCCACCTATAATCATTCTTCCTTAAACTTAGTCTCTATGCAAGATCTTGTCTTCAATTAAGGTAAGAATTCAAAATTGGATTGAATATTTTATCTGTCATAAAACCTAGATAATATGCACACCGTGCTCAGTGAAAATTTCTGGGATTTCAACTCCAACCATCAAGCCATTTATATATATATATTTTTATGCTTTTTTCTTCCCTTAGTCTAGGCTTTCTAGTTTACCCTTGTAGCGAGCCTTTACCGATGACTCCCAAACCAGACGGTCTTAGGGCACCAGATGAGAAAACATCCCTCGGGTTTAAGGTCTCGAGTAAAAAAGGCCACAAAACTAAAGGGGATTATTTATTTTATCACCGTTAGGCGTGAATAATTATGCTTCTTGAGGCATAATTCTCCAGCTTAATGAGTGAGGTTTTTCACCGTTAGGCGTGAATAACCATGCTTCTTGAGGCATAATTATCCAGCTTAATAGGTGATGTTTTATTTATATCTTTATTTTTCTTTTTCTTTTTCTTTTTTTTATTTTTATGGCATTTTTGGTCTTTGTCTCCATCCAAGAAATGTGTAAGTGTAAAGTGCATATTTATCTAAGGTAAAAATTCAAGATAAAAATATCTCACCAATTTTACTTACTTAGCCTATAATTTCAAACAAGATCTATTATTTCAACTAGGTTTAAGATGTCATAATTAAGGCTTTCTTAATTTCTAAGATACATCTTAATTTTCTTAAAAATAGATCTAAACTTTGTCTCTTTTTTTTCAAAAAGTTTTTATTTTTTTATTTTATTTTTTTTATTTCTAAAAGAAGTGTAAAAGAAAGAAAATCTAAAAACTCTATGTTAGTAAACCCTCCCCCACACTTATTTCATGCATTGTCCTCAATGCATCATGATATATGTATGCATGAAACAAAAATGAAGAGGGAAGGAAAAAAATTACCTTAAGGTGGTGGTTCTGGTGGTGGTCTGATTGGTCCACGAAACATGGCCCAATCATTATTACGTTGGGTTTTGAGGAACCCACCAGAAATATTAGGAATATGACCCACAAGAATGATATATGCATGTGTGAATTTTATTAACAATGTTACCCCATCTAATTTCCATTTTCCATAATAAATTTTTGAGTCAAATTTGTCAACTACCTTGTCCCAGAATGGATTATGAAATGATAGAATGGTTGACTTGGACTCGGAATGGACAGAAACTAACACTGACTCAGGAAGGTGACTGAAGTCAAGTAAAGGTTCAGGAGTCGAAGTGAGTTCAGGAATTTGGTCCAAGTCAAGAAAATGAAGCTCAAGTCCACAATCATTTTCCAACAATGGGATGTGACCTACTATGGGTGATATCTCTTTAATTCCAATATTAAGAAATTCTAGCTCATCACCATACAATTCTTCGAAACTTAAGTCAACATCTTCCGATAGAATTGTACAATCAGTTTCAGAAGTAAAGAGATAGTGAGAATCTAGGTCACATTCCATATGTAGTTCAATACATGAGGAACTTGCCAATTTGTCAATGGGATCTTCAGAAGTGTAGAATTGGTCAAGTTCAATATGATCCTCAAAGATGGGTGATTCAACTACATTATGAATTGGGACAGGATCCAAAGTTGACTCCGGAAAAAGATTGATGTCAGGTAAAGATACCGGAGTCATTATTGAATCAGGAAAAAAAATTGAATCACTAAGTTGGAGTTCAAGATCACATTCCTCATGTAGTTCAATTCCACAAAAATGAGAACTTGCCAATTTATCAATGGGATTTTCAAAAGCAATGAATTGGTCAAGTTCAACATGATCATCAAGGAAGATTGGTGATTCAATTCACAATGGATGGGTACTGGATTCAATAATGACTCGGGAAATGAAGTGAATTTATGTGAAGACACCGAAGTCATAATTGAATCAGGAAGTAGAATTGAATCATCAGGTGGAAGTTCAGGATCATGTTCATGTTCAAGTTCAATTTCAGTAAAAGGAAAACTTGCCAAAATGTCAATGGGATCTGAAGTTTGGACAAGTTCAGGTGAGTGTGCTGAAATAAATCTTGATTTCCAAAACTACATGACTCATTAGTTTTAACAGAGTGGCTAGTGACATTAGAAATAGGATGAGGAGTTTGGATCATCAAATCTATGTCACGATTTCTAGCATTTTGAGCATGAGTCATGTCTTCAAGCATCTTTCCATAATTGATGATTTCATTATTTTGATGAAAAGATGAAGTGTTGTCTTGGAAGTGATGGTAAAATTGTGAGTCCATCAGATTTTGGGATTTGTGTTTGGACTCACGCATACTCATTTCCAAAATTGATGGTCTTTTATTTTGGACTGGTGGAACTGAGTATGTATCTTGAAAATGGGGTGGAATTGGAGAGGCTAATTTGGTCTTAAGTTGTTGCTCTGCCTCTAGTAGATTGGCTTCTATCCTCTTTTGGAACTCAGATTTTTCTTCAATGGGGGGTCCAGAAAAAGGAATATATGAAGCAGAATCGGGGAATGAATAGTGTGGATATTGTGGACTAGGTGGATATGGTGGACAAGGAGGTTGATAATTAAACTCGGGGGACTGGAATCCCCATTGACTCGGTGAAGAGTTGAAATTATTATGGAAATTATAATTATTAGATGGGGGTATGGGTCATATTGATTCGGATAAGGCCAACCCGGCGTATGTGGTTGGTGCATATTGTAAAACACCGGGTTGGAATTATCCGAATATGAAGTCGGTGTGAAATATGGATTCATGTTCGGATGGAAAGAATTATTATTGTTGAATGCCATATCACAAACAATCACAAAAAAAGAAAAATCAAACAACAAACAAAAGAGAAAAGAAAAAAAATCAAAACAAGCCAAAAGAATGGTTGACCTAGACCTAGACGACTCCTAACTGATTAGATCGTCCACGGGAGGTTTAGTGTAGACGTAGACCACAAGCTAATCAGCCAGGAAAGAGTAAGGTTGGTGGGAGGTTTTCCGTCCGAAGACGTTCCTTAATTAAGTAACCAGCAACCTTCGGGCTTTCGGCCCTCAATCTCTTTCCTAGACACTGATTTTACAAGAGTCTATTTCTAACACTTTTCCCCCTTAGGATAATCTCCTAGATGAGTCTGAGATGTCCCTAGGGCCAACGTCTATTTTTTTTATTAAATTAGGCTTGGGTTAGTGAGTGCTGAGATGGTGATTTTTGGGCTAAGGAAAGGGTAATGAAATCCCCCACCTTATCTTGTCTATGGGTTATGCCCTTAAAAATGAATTGTGCAAGTGTACAAAAAATATAACTAGAATTCACTCAAAGCATGAAAATCAAGCAAGAGATGATTCCTAGTCTATATGCAATGCAAAACGTACCTTGCCTCCAGCACTCTTCAACAGTAAAAGTAAAGAATTGAAAGACACGTGCCTAAAAATGCAAATGTCTAAACAATTTTTAACAATTTCAACCAATTTTTTACTGTTGATTAATTTAGCAGGTATATGGTGAAAAATACAGGAATTCAATTATAGCAGTAGCTGTATTTTGCAGAATCAGAGCCCCTGCAAAAATATTGTAAGTAGTTCACTCAGAATTGCCGTAGATCTGCGGCAAAAACCCAGAATCCGCGGCAAAACTGAGGATCCTGGTCTCTGCTTTCGAGAGCAGAGGCCCAGGTCCACTTATATGTCACTGCAAGCAAAATTTCCTGTTTCTTCTCCTGTAACCTGCAACAGAGAAGACAATGCATTTAGTTCTTCACTTTAAAGAAAATCCGTTGCTCTCCCCGGCAACGGCGCCAAAAATTGATTAGACGAGAAAGGTGTATGTAAATGTATCGATGTATCCTTTCCTATCTCCGCTATAGCATAAGGCTATACCGAGTCGATTCTCAGGGAGAGCTAGCGATGGAAGCGTTACGAATCGTAGTGAAGAAATGTAAACGAAGTGTCTTCTATGTTTAATAGAATAAAACAATCATGGAACAAGAAATGAAAGAATGGATGAATATGTTCATGATGGAAAGTGGAAAAGAAATCAAGACTGGATTTGGTATTAACACTAGAAAGAATGAAATGAAAGAAAACAAACCATGACTAGCTTACCTTACTACCTTACCAAAGCTTACTAAACTCCGTGATAGTGAAGGCGTGCCTCATGTTGTCACTCCATCGGCGTAGGTTTCGTCTTGCGTGTTGATCTAATTACTTTCTCATGTAGATGAAGGGTGGTTTAACCCATCAGAGAAGAGAAGACCATCCACTTGCAAGATGAACTAAAGCAATCACCCATGAGTTAGTGAAGATGGCAAGGCTAGTGGTTAGCTAGTACATGGTAGAAAAATTAGCTACAAGTCATTAATGAAGAAAGCAAAGCATGAAGTAAATTGCAAGAAAGTAAAGCAAGAAATAAAGGAAAGCAAGTAAAGAAAGCAATTAAACTAGAACCAAGCTCAAGTAGAGATGAAGAGAATGGATGAATCCTTGCATTGCTTCAAGTTGTCACTCCTTGATGTACAAGCTCTCTCTCTCTTACAACTCTCTCTTGCAATGATTTCTAGGGAAGAAGAAGATCATAGAGAGCTACACAAATCCTAGAGAAAAACAAAATTACAAAGCTTTACACTAATCTCTCTCTCTTCTCTGTTCAGTCTTTGCTCGCAGGTCCAGGTGCAGTATTTATAGGGTTCAGAGAGAAGCTTCGAGATCCAGGTTGTTGGCGCAAAATCTGGGATCCAACGGATTCAGTTTTGCCGCAGATCTGCAAGGATTTCCCAGATTCTGCGACAAAACAGAATCTGTTGAGCAACAGATTTCTGTTATAGGTTGGTTGAGAGGTTGTTATCCACGTGGCCTTCTAGAATCTGGAGTTGTTGCGCGGATCTCTCTGGATCTTGGATTCAAATTTGGGCTTTATCTTAATCTTGGATTTAATCCCTTTAATTATTGCTAATTAAAGTGATTATTGGGCTATCTCTCCATTAGAGTGTGAACCTGCAAATATATAGAGAAGATGAGTGAAAATCATATATTTATTACAAAAATGCATGGGAATAATGAGGTAAAATATGCAATATTGGATCACAATCATGTGGTCGAGAGATCTAAATTTATCTAAGTTAACTAGAAACATATCACCACCAAAGTTTGAACCAAAACTAGATCTGGTTATGGCTTAACCAACATCCTTACAGGATAGGTTCTACTCCATGAGAACCTCACTTCCATCTTGCATCCAACTTTCATCAGTTGGGAAAACACAACTTTGAGCTCAAGTCTCAGTTCATCAACACACTCCCTAAGTTTCATGACTTAGGTCTGAAGATGTGTATTTCTTCATAAGAGAATTTGAGGAAGTATGCTTAATAATGAAAATCTCACACCTTGTAAATGATGCTATTAGGTTGAGATTTGTCCAATTTGCTCTTAAGGACTTAGCCAAGAAATGGCTTTACAGCTTAGCGGTCGGCTCTATCACATCGTGGGATGGTTTCATCAAGGTCTTCTTGAAGAAATTCTATCTAATTCATAAGACCGTTCTCATTAGGAAGAACATCATGCAGTTCAAGTAAGAACCTAGTGAATCATTTTGGAGGTACTTTGAACGCTTCAAAGACCTCCTTGTCCAATGTCTTCATCATGAAATAGAGAATTGGTCACAATGCCAAATTCTCTATGATGGTTTAGACTACTTAACCAAAACCCTTTTAGAAATCATATACCAAGGGAGATTCTTGAAAAAGATGAAAATGAAGGATGAGATTTATTTGAGAATCTAGCTGAATAGGCCATCCAATAGGAACCGACTAATGAAAACTCTAAGAATTCAAACTCCATTTCTTTGAAAGGAGGTCTCCATTTAATTGAATCATCCATGCCTACTGAGGCTAGAATTGCAAATCTAGTAAGAAGACTCGGAGTTTTAGAAACTAAGGAACCAATTCCTATCAACAAGTCAGCCTAAACTAATTTCCAACTCCGGGTTGTGCTTACGGTTAAGCCATGAATCATGTGTTTGAGGAGCGTCTAGTGTTCCAAGCTCAACTATAATTGCCTAAACTAATGAATGCGTCAATTTCAAGGCCCAACAATAATTCCTACGCACCAACGTACAATCTGAAATCACCTGAGGGGGGAGAATAGGTGACTAGCTAATCTAATCATGAATTAATGCAAAATTAATACTATTTAAGCAAACTAAAAACTATTATGCTAATCATACAAGGTATAACACTAGAGTGCAGCCGAATTCCCGGTGAAGGCTCTGGACTATCTCCTCAAGATTCCTCTAGATAAGAGTTAAGGTGTCGCTATGGCTCTCTTGGTTGAATACAAGTATGAGCAAACAATCCCAAGCATATACCAATATTGCACAAGATATATCAAGCATATAAAGATAAAAGCAATGTAAGCATGCAAGATATAAATACAAGTGAGAGATAGAGAGAGAAATCGCAAACACGGGAGATTTGTTTTGAGGTTCGAGCACCCTTGCTCTACGTCGCCGCCTTCAACACTATGAAAGATTTTCACTATAAACGATCCCACCAGATCATTCGGTGCCGCAACACCTACAACGAGTTCACACTAGAACTCCTTGGACTCACTAGTCCCTCTCTTGTTCCCGCAAGAACTACATACGCAAGCACACTAGCTTGCCGAGGCCGCACCTCTACACCGAGCTCTCACTAGAACTCGAAACAACGCGAACCCGCAAGTCTGCCATCTCAAATACAAAGAAGAACACTTGGTGATCTAAACACTTTGATCACCTAAAAACACACTCACAATAACTCTCCTAAAGGATAAATATTGCAATAGAAAGCTCAAGTGTGTGTGAGAAAATTAGAATTGATTTGGTGGGAAAAACTCAAGAAATCACTTTTGAAAACTCTTGATAAACTCTCCTTTTGATTTGAAAATATTGGCTTTAAAACATGTGGAGAAAACCACTGGGATAGGTAGGAAAAACTAACCCAAAAATTTTCTTCAAATCTTATGTAAAATAGCCCAAAATAACCCCATATAAATAGGCTTCAAAAACTATCCGTTGGGGAAAACTCAGTAGAAATCTCTGTTGTCGGTGGACCGCCAACGGTTGGATTTCCGATAGTTGGGAAAAGCGGTCGACCGGCCGGTCGATCGTAAACTGGCAAATGACCTAGCGGTCGACCGCCCAGTCGACCGGGCCATTTACAGAGAGCAGAGACTCTCTGTCGGTCGACCTATGGTCGACCGGCCCTTGCTGTGCACGTTTGTGCACATCGGTCGAAGAGCGGTCAACCGACTTCTGGCTCGATCGACTGTCCGGTCGACCGGCAGAAGTCCAGTCTAATAGTTTTAGGAATTAAAAACTCGGTCTTTTTCCTTCAATAAAATCCCATAAATTCTCATAAATTCTACAAAAACACGTTCATTTATATACTTTGATATACAAACACGTTTGATTAAAAATCAAAACATATTATAAACATTTTGAACTATTTTTGTAATATAGAAGTTTTGGCTTTAAAAAAAAAAACCGTATTTTCCAAAAACAATCTCCAAATTGAAAAACGATTTTTCTAAAATTTCTCCAAATATAAAAATAAGATATTTTAAGTACTTTTAAACCTTAGTGTGTATGGATATAATCCACTACACATATGAGATGAAATATCTATGTTTTTGACATTAAGCTCTAGAAAAAGTTTTGATAAAACATATGTATATTTTGAATCTTAAAAACCAAACCGGTATTTTTCAAAATGAAAACTCTTTTAAGAAAACATATATAAATCTTGTGTGTAAGTGTATATATACTTGAGCAATCCACCAACTAATCTATCCTTTATATTTTATCTAAAAATAATTCTTGACACTTGCAAAACCGATACAAATCTTCTAGGAAATCTTCTCTTGGAAGGTCTTCTTCTCCTTCTTGACTTGGTCCAAATCTTGATCAATGAGCTAGATACCTCTTGAGTACTTGATACAATCTTGATGCGCGAGCTCTTGAATCAACATGTGCTAGCCCCAAAACATGACTTCAAATCCTCTGTTGAAGCTAAATACCAACTAAGATCTTGATCAAATATCTGATACTAAGTAAACACAAGATCATTAGTACTATAACTATATAAGTTAATCATCATCAAAACTAGAGTGATGGGCCTTCGGTCTAACACAATCCTGGCTAGAGAAATCACCTGAAGTTCTCATGGAGCCAAAATAACAATGACCACTCAAGGTTAAACCATTCAAACCACTCCAATATTCCAATCATCAATCCAATTTTTTAATTACCATCACAATTCTTCTAATCACCAACCCAATTTTTTAAATTATCAACTAAACTTTTCCAACCAAGCTTAACAATCTTCTTTTCAAAATCTACTACTTGAGAAAAGAATGACTGATTTTGAGGAGAACATGAAAAGGTACATGAAGAACCAAGAGTCCCTAATGCAAACTATACAGAATAACCATACACAAGCCATAACGAGGCTAAAGGTTCAAATGAACTAATTAGCCAATTCACATAATGAGAGGCTAAAGGGTACCTTACTCAGTCAGCTAGTAACGAATCCTAAGAATTCTCACCAAACCAATTTGGCTAAGAATTAATCGTTAAATTAATATAATATTGTTCATACATTGATAATCAAGTGTCAACACCATCCAATCCCATTTAGCATAACCACACACACGCATCTACCTCATCTAGTCCCAATCCTTCCAAATCTGATGAGTCTAAAAAGGATAATCAACAAGTCAGGTGTACAACCTATAGTACTATTTCCCAATAGGCTGAAGAACAATAAGCAAAATGCACACATGGATAAGATAATTGAGATTATCAATCAATTTAACATAAATGTGCCTCTTCTTAATGTGATTCAATAAGTCCGTCAAATGCTAAATTTCTTAAGAACATGCGCACTAAAAAGAGAAAGACTAACGTATCCAAAAAGGTCTTCTTAGCCATTAACATTAGTGAGCTACTGTTGGGTCTGATCCCTTTCAAGTACAAGGATCCAATCGTCTTATCACTGCTTACACAATAGGACAAGCCGAAATTAGTTGTGCACTACTTGACTTGGCAACAAGTATTAACTTGCTCCCCTTCTCGGTTTATCAACAACTCCAGCTGGGTGAGCTTAGTCCAACCCGAGTCACCATCCAACTGGCTAACCGGTCAGTGAAAGTTTCAAAGAGAAAAATTAATGGTGTCCTTATCCACATCGGGGAGTTTATCTACCCCTTATTTTCATAGTTCTTGAAAAGCAACCTATTTCTAACCCTGGGTCGTAACTCTAGTTATCTTAAGGTGTTCATTCCTTGCAACTGCCAATGCAATAATCAATTGTAGGAATGGATCCATGTGGTTAACCTTGGAGATATGACTAGAGAAGTCAATGTCTTCAACCTAGAAAACAATCCTGAGATATAGAAGACCAAACATTTAAAGTCAACCTCAATGAGAACATCACAAGTAAACATAGAGAAGAATTGAAAGTAGAAACTGAGAGTGAATTCGAATTGAAGTCTATGAATTTTGACCTTGATCAGATTGTTGAGTCTACTGTGAATTGGGTATCAAGCCCTATTTCACCAAGTCGGGAGTAAACAAACTTGACTCCCCTTTCCATTGAGCCCTCCTTTTCCTTAGAATTAAAAGCCTTACCTAAGCATCTCAAGTACGTCTATCTAGGTGAACAAGAGACTTTGCCCGTCATAATTGAATCTCATTTGACTGATGGAGAAGAAGAGAACCTCATGTCAATTCTTAGGAAAAATAGAAAAGCCATTGGTTGGACAATGACCGACATAAAGGGATTGAGTCCAGCCATCGTTCAACATCACATTCATCTTAATGAAGAGGCAACACACAAGAGAGACCCACAACGTAGGTTAAACCCTAAAATGAAAGAGGTTGTTTGTGCTGAAATTTTGAAACTCCTAGATAATTGGATCATTTATCCCATTTCTGACAGCCAATGGGTCAGTCCTGTCTTACGGTTTCGAAGAAATTCGGGTTTACCGAGTGAAAAACAAGAACAAAGAGTTGTTCCAAACTCGACCCCCCACAAAAGTCTGAGTTTGCATTGACTATAAAAATTGTATGCAGCCACTGGTAAGGACCATTTTTCTCTTCCTTTTATTGATCAAATGCTAGAACGATTAGTTGGCTACAAGTATTACTGTTTCTTGGACGGATACTTGGGGTACAATTAAATTCCCATAGCTCCCAAGGATCAAGAGAAGACGACATTTACATGTCCATTTGGGACTTTTGCCTATCGCCGAATGCTTTTCGGTTTGTGCAATGCCCAACATTGCATGATGAGTTTATTTTCTGACATGGTGAACGATTCTTAAAAATCTTCGTGGATGATTTCTCTATCTACAGAGATTCATTCAATCAATGTCTTCACCATCCAATACTTGTCCTCCAACGTTATGCTGAGAAAAATCTGACACTTAACTAGGAGAAATGCTACTTAATGGTAAGACACAGAATTATCTTGGGTCATTAAATCTCTAAGAAAGGAATTAAAGTAGATACAGTCAAGATTGATGTTATAGCTAAGCTTTTCATGCCCAAATACGTGAAGGCTATTCGATCCTTCTGAGGACACGTTGGTTTCTACCAAAGATTTATCAAGGACTTTAGAAAGATTGCTAGACATTTGACTAATCTTTTATCTAAGGATGTGTCCTTCACTTTTGATGATGAATGTATAACTTCTTGGGAGAAACTTAAGAAAGAGCTTATTTCTGCACCAATCGTATCTGCACCGAATTAGTTTAAGCCATTCAAAATCATGTGCGACGCTTCTGATTTTGCCATAGGCGCTATCCTAGGACAGCGCATTGATAACAAGTAGCACGTGATTTACACTCTAGTAGTACTCTCAATGATGCTCAAATAAATTATACTACAACCGAGAAAGAATTCTTCACAGTAGTGTTTGCTTTAGAGAAATTTCGTCTCATTTACTAGGGTCCAAAACCACAATTTTTACTGATCATTCTGCGCTAAGATACCTCAAGATGAAGAAGGATGCCAAGGCCTGACTCATTCATTGGATCTTACTTCTTTGAGAATTTGATCTCGAGATTCGAGATAAGAAAAGCGTAAAAAATATCATTGTTGACCATCTCTCGCGTATTCTAAACGCTCCATACAATGAATTTCCCATCAGTGATGACTTTCCTGATGAAAAACCCTCAGTTGTCTTCAGAGAACCTTGATTTGCCGATATAATGAACTACTTAGTCACAAACCAAACTCCATCTCATTATTCTAAAAATGATGTATACTAGTTCTTATCTCAAGTGCGGTATTTCTTTTGGGAGAAACCGTATCTTTTCAAGTACTGTTCCAACTAAATCATTAGGAAATGCATTCCAGATGAAGAAATCAAGAGTGTTTTGTCCTTTTGTCACGAGCTTGCATGCGGTGGGCACTATGGTCCCCGCAAGACTGCTGAAAAGGTGCTACAAAGTGGGTTCTATTGGCCCACTTTGCTCAAAGATACTATGAATTTTGCAAGATGTGCCTGATTGGTCACTAATGTTGCACATTTAGTATCATATTTTCATACTTATTATAGAATAAAATCTGCATTGTACTAATTAAATGTTTAATTTATTTGCAGGCCCATTCCTTAAGGAGATGAAGAGAAATGAGCCAAAAGCCCATCAAAATTCTGAATTAAATCAGAATTAATTCGAACTCAGTGAATCAGGGCAAAATCAAGAGGTTGAAAACCGGTTGAGAAGAATCCTCTCAGAATCGATCGGTTGAAGCAAAGATCAACGGCCATTTCTTCAAAATCTCGGACCTAAACTGCAAATCCAACACAAGATAAAGTCAGAACGAGATGCCGGGAAGACCCACCAACAGGGTGTGGCCACCTGGCCACACTCTGGCCGCGGAAACGCGGCCAAAGCCGCATTTTCGCGGCTTGGTTAAGGAGTTAGGGGGAGCGTTTGCTCCCCCACTCTTCTCGAGATCCCGTAGGTTGGGTTTTTGCCTATAAAAAGCCAGTATTTGCACTGAAAATGGGACGACCATGCAGAGATAGGATTTAGCCTAGTTTTCTATTTTGTAGTATAGGTTTTGTTTTCTTTTATGTAACTTTAATTTGTATGTAAGCTTTGGTTAGATGAAGATTCATGTAAGTAAGAGAGAGGCTTATGTTGAGAGTGACACCGATGTACCCTCATCCTTTCCTCCATTGTTTCTGCAAGCAATAAAGTGAATCCAGAAGCATAAGTATAACGATGTTGTCTGAGTGCCAACGATACGTCATGAAGATGTTCTCCTCCTCAAGATCCGTATCACTTCATTCTTGCACGGCTTGATGATATAATGCGAATGGGGATTGAGCTCGATCCTATGACTTATGCGTTGAACGCCTCCGAAAACAAGGTAGACATGCAAGGATTCCAGGTAAGTCATCAACCAAACGAGGTGAGTACTTTTTTAATCTTCTTTCCTTTCTTTTATTTCTTAGTTTAGATCGCCAACACGATTTCTTTCACCACATCTTCCAAATCGTTTTCACTCTTTTTTCCAATTCATTTGTACATAGTCATTTTCTAGTTTTCTCCACCTTCTTCATCTATCGCTTTCTTTCTAACTTTAACATAACTCTTTTCATTTCTTTAAACAAAGAAGAACTTTCGTCTTTCTTCATAAAGATTTTAATAAAAAAAATCTTGAACGCTTCTATCGCTAACCCTCCTTGTGGATCACGACCCGCATAGCCACTTGCTATAGCGGTAAGAATTGAGAACTTGCACATGTTTATTCTTAAATCTGAAATTCTTTATTTTGTGTGCAGGTAAAGCTTCAATCAAAATTTTGGCGCCGTTGCCGGGGAGGGTAACGGTTTTTATTGAAATCTGATTTTTATTGAATTTTTAGAACTAAAATGAATTTTCTTCTCTGTTGTAGGTTATAGGGCAAGCAAAGCAGGAAAAAAGGATTGCAGAAACATATAAGTGGTCTTGGGCCTCTGTTCCAGAAAACAGAGACCAAGTACCTCTGAATTGCCGCGTTTGCTCGGCTATAGCCGCGTTTCCGCGGCAAGGAAGAGTTCACTACTAACTGGCTTTTTGCAGGGCTGCTTGCTTTGCAAAATGATAGCTTCCTACAAACTTTATTTCTTATATGCCATCACCATAAGCCTACTAATAAACCAACAGTAAAACAGTTGTTGAAAAAGTAAAAAAAAATTGAATAGACGTTTGCATTTTTAGGCACGTGTCTTTTCAATTCATTTATTTTACTGTTGAAGAGTGCTGGAGCAAGGTATGTTCGCATTGCATGTAGAATAGGACTCATCTCTTGGTTGATTTATATCGTTTTGAGTGAACTTGTTTATATATCTTGTACACTTGCACAAACTGATCTTAAGGGCACCACCCCATAACAAGATAAGGTGGGGATTTAATCACCCTTCCTTGGCCCAAAAATCAGATTCCAAGCACTCACTAACCCGAGCCTAACTAAAAATGAGTAGACGTTAGCCCTAGGGACATCTCGGACTCAATTAGGAGATTATCCTAAGGGGGAAAGGTGTTGGAATTTGACTCCTGCCAAATCAGTGTCTAGGAAAGGGATTAAGGGCCGAAAGCCCGAAGGTTGGTGGTTATTTAATTAAGAAACGTCTTTGACGGAAAACCTCCCACCAATCTTGCCCTGACCTGGCTGATTAGCTTGTGGTCAAAGTCTGCATTAGACCTCCCGTGGACAATCTAATCAGTTAGGAGTCGTCTAGGTCATAGGTCTACCCTACTTAGGTTAGAATTTTTTTTTTGTTTGCTTATTTGTTTGTTATTTTTGTTTTATTGTGTGATAGGGCTTATAACAACAATTTTTTTCAACTTCAATAATAATTCATATTACACACCGACTTCATTTTCGGATATTACCAACCCGGCATATCATAACCAACCTAGTGTGCCGGATTGGTCTTATCCGAATCAATATAACCCATGCCCCCAATCTTATAACCATAATTTCCATGATAATTTCAACTCTTCACAGAGTCAATGGGGATTCACCTCCCCCGAGTCTAATTTTCAACCAACTTGTCCTCCTTATCCACCTAGTCCACAATATTTCCAAGATTCATACTCAGTTCCACCAGTCCAAAATAGAAAACCATCAATTTTGAAAATGAGTATGCGAGAGTCCAAACAAAAATCACAAAATCTGATGGACTTACAATTTCACCACCAATTCCAAGACAACACTTCATCTTTTCATCAAAACAATGAACCTATCAATTATGAAGAGATGCTTGAAGCCATGACCCAGGCTCAAAACGCTCGTAATCGAGACTTAGATATGATGGTCCAAACTCTACGTTCTCACCGTTTGACCAGTTCTGATATCGCTAACCATTCTGTTAGAGCCGAAGAGTCATGTTGTTTTGGAAAACAAGGTTCCATTTCAGAATAATCATTTGAACTTGCCCAAACTCTAAATTTTGAAAATGATATTGACAGTTTGGCAAGTTATTCCTTTCCTGAAATAGAACTTGAAAATGAGTATGATCCTGAACCTCAACTTAGCGATTCAATTCTACTTCCTGATTCAATTATGACTCCGGTGTCTTCACCTGATTTCAATCTTTTTCCCGAGTCAACATTGGATCCTGTGCCAATTCATCATGAAATTGAATCACCCATTTTTGATGATCATATTGAACTTGACCAATTTTACACTTTTGAAAGTCCTATTGACAAATTGGCAAGTTCTCATTTTTATGACATTGAACTCAATGAGAAATGTGACCTAGATTCTCAAATCTGTGATCCAGTTCAAATTCCCGAATCAATATTGACTCCTGTTTTGTTACCCGACTTGAGTAATATTTTAGAATCAGTTTTGATTCCCATACCTATCATTCTTGAACTTGAATCACCAATATTAAGTCACATTCCATTGTTGGAAAATAAATGTGGACTTGAGTTTCAACTTCTTGACTTGGACCCACTTCCTGAACCAATTTCGACTCCTGAACCTTTACTTGACTTAAGTCACCTTCCTGAGTCGGTGTTAATTCCTGTACTTCCTGAGTCCAAGTCAATCATTCTATCTTTTCACACTCCATTCTGGACGAGGTGGTTGACAAATTTGACTCCGAAATTAGTTATGAAATTTGAAAATTAGATGGGGTCAAATATTTAATAAAAATTATTCATGCAGATATCATTTTAGTGGGTTATATTAGAGAAATTTTGGTGAGTTCCTCCGAACCCTACGAAAAGTCGATTGGGCCGCATTTCGTGGACCAATCAGACCACCACCGGAACCACCACCTTAAGGTAAAATTTTCCTTTCCTTTCTTCTTTTTCATGCATCTATGCATTAATTCATACATTAAGGACAATGCATGAGATAGGTGTGGGGGGGGTCTAACATAACTTAGGTTTTTCTTTTTATTATTAAAAAAAAATTACTTTTAAAAAACTTTTTGAAAATAGAAACAATATTTTGACATATTTTTTGTAAGAAATTAAGTCAATTTTAAGGAATAGGAAAATCAAAATTAGGATCTTAAATTTGGTCAAAATAAGATTATTTGTTTGATTTTTAGGGTTAGGAAGATAATTTGTCAAAGTAATTTAGTCTTGATCTTTACCTTAATGAAATATGCATATTTCATACACTTACACACTTAGGGTTCAAAAACAAAGATTCTTATGCCTTATAAAAAAATAAAAAAAAAAAAAGAAAAAGAAAAAATAAACAAATCTAATTATTGATTAGCTAGGTGCTTTGGCCTAAGCAAGCCTTAGTATTTATGCGAAAGATGATTAGATAAGTTTGAAAAGAAAAATATATATATAAAAATTCTCTGATTAAGCTGGGTATTTGTGCCTAATAAAGCATAAGTATTCACGCCTAAAAGAGGTTCAAATAATAAAATCCTTAGTTTTGTGGCCTTATTTGCTTGAGTCCTTAAGTCCTTGGGGTGTTTTCTCACCCGGTGCCCTAAGACCGTTTGGTTTGGGAGTCATCGATTAAAAGCTCGTTACATGGGCAGATTAGAAAGCCTAATAGAACTAAGGAATAATACCACAAAAATATATATATATATAAATAAATAAGGTATAAGAGTTAGAGTTAATGAACCCTTGGTCAAAATTTCACAGTCACAAAGTACATATGACTTAGGGTAAAGTAATAGACTAGATGAGAAGTACAATTTGACTCCTTACTTTGATTGATAACAAATTTTGAATAGAGACTAAGTTTAGGAATGAAAAATTCAGTTTTCATATAACTTATAGGTTACTTAAATCTTACAATTATATTTCAAATATTTTTCTCTTTCAAAATACTTTTCGAAAATACTAACTCTTTGTTTCTCTTTCTTTATAGATTTTGTGGGTGTAATCCACTGAAAACCCTCACGAGACAAAACTCGTCCTCTAGGGGAAACCTAGAGGTTTAACGGCTTGTTGCACATGCTCAGTGCAATTGCGTGAGCTACGAAAGTGGTCTAATAATCCTCAGTTTAGTTTAGTTGTTTTGCTCGAGGACGAGCAAAAGATAGGTATGGGGGTGTGATTGGTCACTAATGTTGCACATTTAGTATCATATTTTCATACTTATTATAGAATAAAATCTGCATTATCCTAATTAAATGTTTATTTATTTGCAGGCCCATTCCTTAAGGAGATGAAGAGAAATGAGCCTAAAAGCCCACCAAAATTCTGAATTAAATCAGAATTAATTCGAACTCAGTGAATCAGGGCAAAATCAAGAGGTTGAAAACCGGTTGAGAAGAATCCTCTCAGAATCGATCGGTTGAAGCAAAGATCAACGGCCATTTCTTCAAAATCTCGGACCTAAACTGCAAATCCAACCCAAGATAAAGTCAGAACAAGATGCCGTGAAGACCCACCAACAGCTGGCCACGAAAACGCGGCCAAAGCCGTGTTTCCGCGGCTTGGTTAAGGAGTTAGGGGGAGCGTTTGCTCCCCCACTCTTCCCGGGATCCTATAGGTTGGGTTTTTGCCTATAAAAAGCCAGTATTTGCACTGAAAATGGGACGACCATGCAGAGATAGGATTTAGCCTAGTTTTCCATTTTGTAGTATAGGTTTTGTTTTCTTTTTATGTAACTTTAATTTTTATGTAAGCTTAGGTTAGATGAAGATTCATGTAAGTAAGAGAGAGAGGCTTATGTTGAGAGTGACACCGATGTACCCTCCTCCTTTTTTCCATTGTTTCTGCAAACAATAAAGTGAATCCAGAAGCATAAGTATAACATGTTGTCTGAGTGCCAATGATACTTTATGAAGATGTTCTCCTCCTCAAGATCCGTATCACTTCATTCTTGCGCGCCTTGATGATATAATGTGAACGGGGACTGAGCTCGATCCTATGACTTATGCGTTGAACGCCTCCGAAGCAAGGTAGAACATGCAAGGATTCCAGGTAAGTCATCAACCAAACGAGGTGAGTACTTCTTTAATCTTCTTTCCTTTCTTTTATTTCTTAGTTTAGATCGCCAACACGATTTCTTTCACCACATCTTCCAAGTCGTTTTCACTCTTTTTTCCAATTCATTTGTACATAGCCATTTTCTGGTTTTCTCTACCTTCTTCATCTATCGCTTTCTTTCTAACTTTAACATAACTCTTTTCATTTCTTTAAACAAAGAAGAACTTCGTCTTTCTTCATAAAGATTTCAATAAAAAAAACTTGAACGCTTCTATCGCTAACCCTCCTTGTGGATCACGACCCGCATAGCCACTTGCTATAGCGGTAAGAATTGAGCACTTGCACATGTTTATTATTAAATCTGAAATTCTTTATTTTGTGTGCAGGTAAAGCTTCAATCAGTGCCCTAGATGCAAATGAGAGGAAGGATCTCGAAACGAGATATGATGTCCCTCAACCTAATTCTAGAAATAGAACTCTTTGATGTTTGGGGCATCGACTTTATGGTCAATTCTCTAATTCATTTGAAAACCAATACATATTGGTTGCTGTGGACTATGTGTCCAAGTGGGTATAAGTTATTCCAAGTAAAACTAATGATAACAAAGTTGTTATAAAGTTTTGAAAGAGAATATTTTCTCGCGCTTCGGAACCCCTCATGCTATCATCGGTGACAATAGTACTCACTTTTGCAATAGATCTTTTGAACTCTTATGCGAAAGTATGCCATAACTCACAAGTTGTCCACACTATCCTCAAACCAGTGGGTAGGTGGAGGTCTCCAATAGACAAATCAAGCTTATTTTGGAGAAGACCGTGAACCAAAATCAAAAAGATTGGTCCACCAAACTCGTAGATACCCTATGGACCTACAAGACCGCTTTCAAGATAATTCTAAAAATGTCTCCTTATAGGTTAGTCTTTAGGAAGGCTTGCCACCTACCCATTGAGTTAGAGCACCGGGCCTTATGGGCAATCAAGCAGCTAAATTTTGATTTGAATAAGGTCGGTGACCTTTAGAAATTATAATTTTTTGAA
This sequence comes from Agave tequilana, assembly GCA_038442645.1. Lineage (NCBI taxonomy): Eukaryota > Viridiplantae > Streptophyta > Magnoliopsida > Asparagales > Asparagaceae > Agave > Agave tequilana. The sequence continues at coordinate 72,273 of JAVJIF010018191.1, forward strand.
TTAGAGGAGTTGGGATATGAGACCTATGAAAATGTAAAGATCACAAAAGATAAAAGATAGAGTTAAGATTTTTCATAATAACATATCATAAGAAAAATATTTATCCCCGAACAAAAAGTCATAGTCTATAATTCTAAGCTTCATCTTTTTTCAGGAAAGCTAAAATTAAAATGGACTAGGCCGTTCATTGTTAAATCTGTGCTCCACACGGTGCTGTAGAAATCAGTGACACCAAGAATGGGAATGACTTTAAGGAAATGGTCAACGCATTGAGTCTTTCTTGGAATCGGTGCCGGTAAATGAAACGGTTATTGACCCAGTGTATCGGTAACTTTACCTCTTTTACATTTCATTTCATTTCATGTATCTATTAATTTCTTTCATACATTGGAGACAATGCATGAGATAGGTGTGGGAGAGGGTTCTAACATTATTACCATTGCTTAAAAAAATAAAAAATAAAAATATATATATAAATTTTTTGGAAAAAGAACAATATTTTGACATATTTTTTGTAAGGAATTATGTCAATTTTAAAGAATAGGAGAATCATAATTAGGATTTCTTATACTTAGTCAAACTAAGATTATTTGTTTGATTTCTAGGATTAGGAAGAAAATTTGAAAAAATAATTTAGTCTTGATCTTTACCTTGATGAAATGTGCACACTTTATACATTTACATGCTTAGGGTTCAAAAACAAAGATTCTTATGCCTTAAATAAAAAATAGAAAAAGAATATAAATATATATCAAGAAATTCTCCGATAAGCTTGGTATTTGTGCCTCATAAAGCATAAGTATTCTCGCCTAAAAGTGGTCCATCTAATAAATAAAAAATCTTAGTTTTGTGGCCTAGTTTGCTAGAGTTCTTAAGTCCTTGGGGGTGTTTTCTCACCCAGTGCCCTAAGATCGTCTGGTTTGGGTGTTACTGACTAACGGCTCGTGAAATGGACAGATAAGAAAGCCTAATAGAACTAAGAAATAATACCACCAAAAAAAAATAAATAAATAAGGCAAAAGATTAAGAGTTAAAGAACCCATAGTCAAAATTTCACGGACGCGAAGGTGCATATGATTTAGGGTAAAGTAATATACTAGATGATAAATACAATTTGACTCCTTATTTTGATTAATAACAAGTTTTTGAATAGAGACTAAGTTTAGAATTGAAAATTTTGATTTGCCTATAACTTATAAATTACTTGAATTCTTACAATAATACTTCAAATATTTTCTCTCTTTCAAAATGCTTTTTGAAAATACTAACTCTTTATTTCTCTTTCTTTATGGATTTGTGGGTCTAATCCAATGAAAATCTTGACGAGACAAAACTCATCCTCTAAGGTAACCTAGAGGTTTAACGGCTTATTGCACATGCTATGTGCAATCGTGTTTCCTACGAAAATGGATAGTTAGTTTTTATTTTGCTCAAGGATGAATAAAAGATAGGTATGGTGTGTGATTGGTCACTGATATTGCATAATTATAGCCATATTTTCCATATCTATGTTATAATAAACTTGATTTATTATTTTTTTGTAATAATTGTGCAGGCCTTTACGAAGGAAAAAAGAAGAGGAAAAAAGCCCAAATCTTATATAAAATTCTGATTTAATTCAGAAATAATTCAAATAAAAAATCAGAGCAAATCAAAGAAGATAAAATTGTTGAAAATCAGTTAAATTTGAATTTTCATAAAATTTAGTTTGTTCTCTAATTTTGCATAATTTGTATCACATCTTCACATTGATTTCATATTAAATTCTGCTAATAAAGCTTTACTTACTTGATCCTAGGTCCATAGTGTGTAATGGAGAAGAAGACCCTAAATCACCATTTAATTGGTGATTAAAGCCCTATTAAGATAGCCATTGACCAGGAGGCTGATTCTGTCAAAACTAGGGGCTGCAAACCAGAAACCGGACACCAAAACTGACAGGAGACAAAAAGGGCTTCGCACCAATTTAGGGTCGCGGAAAGGCGGCTCTGGCCGCGTTTCCACGGCCGTACGGTCGCGGCGTTCGCGCCGCTTCGGGCCAGGGTTTGTCCTATAAATACCCCCTTGGGGTTCCAGAGTTGGAGATATGCAGAGTTTAGGAGTAGTTTTCATTCCATGTTGTAATTTAAGGGTAGTTTAGTTTAGGTTAGTTCTTCTTCGTCCCTTGTATTTTCCATTTCTTGTAGATCTTGTACTAGGGAGAGAGAGTGGTACATGTTGGGAAGCAAGAGTGCTTGTAATAGAAGGTGACAATCTATGAAAGGTGCTCTCTTACCTTATCTTTGTTTTCTCCTCTCTAATCTCTTTTACATGTGTAGCTAATCTTTTCTCTCATGGCACTAACTACTAACCACCAACTTGTTAACTTCTTTTATGATAATCCACATGAATCTAATAGCCTCGTTTGGCCTTACTCTTGCAAGAGCCATTGATGGCTCATGATGATGGATCTAACTCTAACTTCCTAACCACTAACAAGCTAACATTACTTTACTCCATGCTTACTTTTAGTTTTGATGGTTTAAGTGTAGCTTGAACTTGTTTTGTTGAGTTGGATTGTGATGAGTTACATATGAGTCATGCTTTGTAAAGCTCTTGAACAAAGGACTAGTGATGGCCAATGATACATGTGAGGTAACTATCACTAAGAGGTTAGAATGTTGGTGGAGTCATTAGTAGTTAGTAGCCATGGGTTTTCTTTCCTTTTCACTTTATTTTAAATATACATACAAAAATCACAAACATTTCTTTTTTATGTTTCTCACTTCTTTGTTTTCACCGTACTTCTCTTTTCATTCTTTCTTTTCTTTTCTTTTCATTCTTTAAAACTTTGAAGAATCTTTAACAAATGTGTGAATCAATCGATAAAGCTTCTATCACCTCTCATCCTTGTGGATTCGACTCGTTTTAGCCTCTATGCTATAACGGAAATATCGAGGAAGCCAAAGCACACACACTTTAAATCTTAACTTCAAAACATACACTTTTTATGCGCGGTTTTTTCCCGATCAAATTTTGGCGCCGTTGCCGGGGATGGGAACGGTTTGATTTCACAAGTTTGCTAACTTTTCTTCTTTGTTTTTTGGTGTGCAGGTTAAAGTTTTAGCATTACAGAAGTCCACACTTGCTCAAGTGTGGTTGGGTAATTCTTGTATATTCTTATATTATGCTGCTAATTTTTGTTAAATATCACCTGTGCACTGTAAATAATTATAAGAACTAAAATACAGAAATTGGATACTTTAAAACGGTTTAGACATTTGCATCTAGGCACGTGTCAATTTTTATTCCAATATATTGTATTTTATTCTTATGTTGTTGTGATACTGATAGGAGGTGTACATATGGCATTGCATATAGTATAGGACAAACACTTCAGTGATTTACTCATTTTTTTTGTGTTCATGCTTATCTATATTGTACACTTGAACAAATTTAACTTAAGGGCAATACCCAATACAACATAAGGTAGAAAAGTTATTACCCTCCCTTAGCCCAAAAATCACCTCCCCACTCACACAACCCAAGCCTTAATAAAAATTGCTAGACGTTGGCCCCTAGGGACATCTCGGACTCATTTAAGAGATTGACCTAAGGGGAAGTTGTTAGAATTTGACTCTTACTAAATCGGTGTCTAAAGTTGGGGATTGAGAGGCGAAACCTCGAAGAATGGTGGTTTGGCATAATTAGGCCCGTTGCTCCGGCACGTATACCTCCCACCGATCTTTCCCCTACCTGGCCGATTAACTCGTGGTTAGCTTCCGACAATATACCCCCTGTGGACAGTCTAACCAGTTAGGAGTCGTCTAGGTCTAAGTCAACCCTAGCATAGGCTTGTTTTCTTTTTCTTTATTTGTTTGTTTGTTTGTTTGTTTGTTTGTTTGTTTTCTTCTTTTTTGTAAATTGTGATATGGATTTTAACCACAACAATTTTTTCAATCCTAATATGAATCCATATTTCACTCCGACCTCATTTGATTCGGATAACTCCGACCCGGCTATGTACAATATGAACCAACCATTTATGCCGAGTTGGGATTATCTGAATCAATATGACCCATATCCTCAACCATATGACTATAATTTTCAAATAATTTCAACTCTTCACAGAGTCAATGGGGATTCACCTCCCCCGAGTCAGATTTTCAACCATATTGTCCACAATTTTCACAACATTCATTCCCTAATTCTGCTTCATATCCTCCTTTTCCTGAGCCACCTATTGATGAAAAATCATCATTACAAAGGACTTTAGAAGAAGCAATAGAGGTCCAAAAATAATTTGAAAACAATATGGCCTCATCATGTCTACAAAATTTCCAAAATTCATATAGTTCTTTTCCAGAACCAATCAAAGAAAAATCATTGTGGGAAAAAATTATGAAGTTCGTGCAAGAGACCGAGCGCATAATGCAAAATACGATTGACTTCACATGTCCATCAAATGTTCAAGAATCTTGCCATTTTAGAATGCAGCTTCAATTTCATCATACCAACCTGAACTTGACCAATATCCAATTCCTGATACTTTGACAAGTTATCCATTTCTTGAAATTGAACTTGAAGATGAATGTGAACCAGAGCTTCAAGTTAGCAATTCGAGTCCATTCCTTGAATCAATATTGATTCCTGTAGTGTTACCTGTAATAAGTGACATTTTTGAGCCAGTTTTGATTCCCATACTTCTTAAATTTGACTCGATCTTTTCACCCATTCACATTCCTTCCGTGGACGAAAATCAAGATTCAATTTCATTACATCCATTTGAACGTGCCCAAAATTTGGAGAACCACCTTGACATTTTAGCAAGTTATCCCTTTTTCGAAATTGAACTTGATCTTGAATGTGATCCTGAACCTCATATTAGTAATTCTATTTCACTTTTTGATTCAATAATGACTTCGGTATCTTTACCAGATTTTTTCTCTATTCCGAAGTCAACATTGAATCCTATCCCAGTACACTGTGAAATAGAATCACCAATCTTTTATGATCACACTTCATTGTTGGGGAATGTGTGTGAATATCACTTCCTTGGTTTGGATCCTGTTTTTGAACCAATTTCGACTCTCATTGTTGACTCTCAGCTTGATCTGAGTCAAATTCCCGAGTCGGTATCGGTTTTTATTCCTGATTCCTTTGAGTCCAAATCCATCATCTTCTAAAATCACACTTCATTTTTGGACAAGAATGTTGACAAAATGACTCAATAATTAATTTTGAAAATTGGAAATTAGATGGGGATAATTTTTTAAATAAGATCATTCATTCAAACAATATTTTATTGGGTCATATTAAAGAGTTCATTTGTGGGTTCCTGCACAATCCACGCTATTTTGATTGGGTAGCAACGCTTGGCCCAATCAGACCACCACTGGAGCCACCCCCTTGAGGTAATCTTCCTTCCCTCTCTATTTGTTTCATGTATTTACACATTCACGCTGCATTGAGGACCATGCATGAGATAAGTGTGGGGCAGGGTTTACTAACGTAGTTAGTTTTATATTTTTTTCTTTTATACTTCTTTTTATTTAAAAAAAGAAACTTTTATATAAAAACTTTTCTTTTCTTTTTACAAAACTTTTTGAAACAAGATAAATAGTTTTGATTTATTTTTAAGAAAATTAAGATTATCTTAGGAATTAGGAAGACCTCAAATAATGAAATTTTAAACTGAGTCAAAATAATAGATCTTGTCTAAATTATAGGATAAGAAAGTAAGATTGAAAAGATAATTTGATCTTCAATTTTTTGCCTTAGATTTATGCACTCCATACTTACATAATTTTTGGGATTGAAATAAAGACTGAAAATGCCATAAAAAATATATATTAAAAAAATTATGATAATAAAATCACTTATTGAAGTTGGGTAATTATAGCTCAGGAAGCATAATTATTCATACCTAAAATGGTGAACAAAAATAAAATAATCCCATTTAGTTTTGTGGCCTTGTTTACTCGAGTCCTTAAGTCTGAGATGTTTTCTCATCTGGTACCCTAAGACCATCTAATTTGAGAGTCACCGGCTAAAGGCTCACTACCCGGGTAAATAAGAAAGCCTAAGAAAACTAAGGGAAGAAAAAAGAAAAAATAAATAAATAAATAAATAATATATATTAAATAAATGGCATGAAAGTTTGAGTCGATTTCCAAACTCTTCACAATTCACAAAGTGCATATTTTTCTAAGAGTTTTATGAAAGATCAAAGAGTCAATTCAATTTTAAATTCTTAGATTTCATTTATAATAAGATTATTTGCATTTTGAGTTAGTTTAAGAAAGAACAATTTCTGGTTAACCTATGATCACTTATATTTTCGTAAAAATATTTCAACACTTTTCTCTATTTCAAAATGTGTTTTCAAAATACTAACATTTGATTTCTTTCTTTATGGATTTTGTGGGTGTAATCCGCTGAAAACCCTCAGGAGACAAAACTCCTCCTCTAGGGGAAACTTAGAGGTTTAACGGCTTGTTGCACGTGCTCAGTGCAATCGAGTCACCTGCGAAAGTGGTGTAATAATTTCTTAGTTTTTTGTTTTGCTCGGGACGAGCAAAAGATAAGTGTGGGAGTGTGATTAGTCTCTAATTTTGCATAATTTGTATCACATCTTCACATTAATTTCATATTAAATTATGCTAATAAAGCTTTACTTGCTTGATCCTAGGTCCATGGTGTGCAATGGAGAAGAAGATCCTAAATCACCATTTAATTGGTGATTAAAAAGCCTATCAAGATAGCCATTGACCTAGGAGGCTGATTTTGTCAAAACTAGGGGCTGCAAAGCAGAAACCGGACACCAGAACTGACAGGAGACAAAAAGGGCTGCGCGCGGCTCGAAGCGCCGCGCGCGCGGCCACTTTAGGGCCACAGAAACGCGGCTCTTGCCACGTTTCCATGGCCGTACGGTTGCGGCGCGCGCGCCGCTTCGGGCCAGGGTTTGTCCCCTGGCCCCCTGTTCCCCTGGTGCCTATAAATACCCCCTTGGGGTTCCAGAGTTGGAGATATGCAGAGTTTAGGAGTAGTTTTCATTCCATGTTGTAATTTAAGGGTAGTTTAGTTTAGGTTAGTTCTTCTTCCTCCCTTATATTTTTCATTTCTTGTAGATCTTGTATTAGGGAGAGAGATTGGTACATGTTGAGAAACAAGAGTGCTTGTAATAGAAGGTGACAATCTATGAAAGGTGCTCTCTTACCTTATCTTTGTTTTCTTCTCTCTAATCTCTTTTACATGTGTAGCTAATCTTTTCTCTCAAGGCACTAACTACTAACCACTAACTTGCTAACTTCTTTTATGATAATCCACATGAATCTAATAGCCTCGTTTGGGCCTTACTCTTGTAAGAGCCATTGATGGCTCATGATGATGGATCTAACTCTAACTTCCTAACCACTAACATGCTAACATTATTTTACTCCATGCTTACTTTTAGTTTTGATGGTTTAAGTGTAGCATGAACTTGTTTTGTTGAGTTGGGTTGTGATGAGTTACATATGAGTCATGCTTTGTAAAGCTCTTGAACCAAGGACTAGTGATGGCTAATGATACATGTGAGGCAACTATCACTAAGAGATTAGAATGTTGGTGGAGTCATTAGTTGTTAGTAGCTATGGGTTTTCTTTCCTTTTCACTTTATTTTAAATATACATACAACAATCATAAACATATTGTTTCTATATTTCTCACTTCTTTGTTTTCACCGTACTTCTCTTTTCATTCATTCTTTTCCTTTCTTTTCATTTTTTAAAACTTTGAAGAATCTTTAACAAATACGTGAATCAATCGGTAAAGCTTCTATCGCCTCCCATCCTTGTGGATTCGACTCGTTTTAGCCTCTAGCTATAACGGAAGTATCGAGGAAGCCAAAGCACACACACTTTAAATCTTAACTTCAAAACATACACTTTTTGTGCGCGGTTTTCCCCCGATCAAATTTTGAGGGTTTACTAACATAGTTAGTTTTATATTTTCTTTCTTTTACACTTCTTTTTAATTTAAAAAAAACTTTTATATAAAAACTTTTCTTTTCTTTTTACAAAACTTTTTGAAACAAGAGAAATAGTTTTTGATTTATTTTAAAGAAAATTAAGATTATCTTAGGAATTAGGAAGATCTCAAATTATGAAATTTTAAACTGAGTCAAATAATAGATCTTGTCTAAATTATAGGATAAAAAAGTAAGATTGAAAAGATAATTTGATCTCTAATTTTTTGCCTTAGATTTGTGCACTCCATACTTACATAATTTTTGGGATTGAAACAAAGACTGAAAATGCCATAAAAAATATATATTAAAAAAATTATGATAATAAAAATCACTTATTGAAGTTGGGTAATTATGCCTCAGGAAGCATGATTATTCATACCTAAAATGGTGAAGAAAAAATAAAATAACCCCCTTTAGTTTTGTGACCTTGTTTACTCGAGTCCTTAAGTCCGAGGGATGTTTTCTCATCTGGTGCCCTAAGACCATCTGGTTTGGGAGTCACCGGCTAAAGGCTCACTACCCGGATAAATAAGAAAGCCTAAGAAAACTAAGGGAAGAAAAAATAAAAAAATAAATAAATAATAATATATATTAAATAAATGGCATGAAAGTTTTAGTCGATTTCCCAAACTCTTCACAGTTTACAAAGTGCATATTTTTCTAAGAGTTTTATGAAAGATCAAAGAGTCAATTCAATTTTAAATTCTTACATTTCATTTATAACAAGATTTTTTACATTTTGACTTAGTTTAAGAAAGAACAATTTCTGGTTAACCTATGATCACTTATATTTTCGCAAAAATTATCAACACTTTTCTCTATTTCAAAATGTGTTTTCAAAATACTAACATTTGATTTCTTCTTTATAGATTTTGCGGGTGTAATCCGCTGAAAACCCTCAGGAGACAAAACTCCTCCTCTAGGGGAAACTTAGAGGTTTAACGGCTTGTTGCACATGCTCAGTGCAATCGCGTCACCTGCGAAAGTGGTGTAATAATTTCTTAGTTTTTTGTTTTGCTCAGGACGAGCAAAAGATAAGTGTGGGAGTGTGATTAGTCTCTAATTTTGCATAATTTGTATCACATCTTCACATTAATTTCATATTAAATTCTGCTAATAAAGCTTTACTTGCTTGATCCTAGGTCCATGGTGTGCAATGGAGAAGAAGACCCTAAATCACCATTTAATTGGTGATTAAAAGACTATTAAGATAGCCATTGACCTAGGAGACTGATTCTATCAAAACTAGGGGCTGCAAACCAGAAACCAGACACCAGAACTGACAGGAGACAAAAAGGCTGCGCGCGGCTCGAAGCGCTGCGCGCGCGGCCACTTTAGGGCCGCGAAAACGCGGCTCTGGCCACGTTTCCGCGGAAACGTAGTTTAGTTTAGGTTAGTTCTTCTTCGTCCCTTGTATTTTTCATTTCTTGTAGATCTTGTATTAGGGAGAGAGAGAGTGGTACATGTTGGGAAGCAAGAGTGCTTGTAATAGAAGGTGACAATCTATGAAAGGTGCTCTCTTACCTTATCTTTGTTTTCTTCTCTCTAATCTCTTTTACATGTGTAGCTAATCTTTTCTCTCATGGCACTAACTACTAACCACCAACTTGCTAACTTCTGTTATGATAATCCACATGAATCTAATAGCCTCGTTTTGGCCTTGCTCTTGCAAGAGCCATTGATGGCTCATGATGATGAATCTAACTCTAACTTCCTAACCACTAACAAGCTAACATTACTTTACTCCATGCTTACATTTAGTTTTGATAGTTTAAGTGTAGCTTGAACTTGTTTTGTTGAGTTGGGTTGTGGTGAGTTACATATGAGTCATACTTTGTAAAGCTCTTGAACCAAGGACTAGTGATGGCCAATGATACATGTGAGGCAACTATCACTAAGAGGTTAGAATGTTGGTGGAGTCATTAGTAGTTAGTAACCATGGGTTATCTTTCCTTTTCACTTTATTTTAAATATACATACAAAAATCACAAACATATTCTTTTCTATGTTTCTCACTTCTTTGTTTCCACCATACTTCTCTTTTCATTCTTTCTTTTCTTTTCTTTTCATTCTTTAAAACTTTGAAGAATCTTTAACAAACACGTGAATCAATCGGTAAAGCTTCTATCGCCTCCCATCCTTGTGGATTCGACTCGTTTTAGCCTCTATGCTATAACGGAAGTATCGAGGAAGTCAAAGCATACAAACTTTAAATCTTAACTTCAAAACATACACTTTTTGTGCGCGGTTTTCCCCCAATCAAAGATCAATGAAGAATCATCAAAATCAGGAGGTCAAATGGCATATCTTTTAGGATAAATGGAAATAAAAGCAAAACTTGCAGATCTTCTTGATGTGACCAGATGGCCACATCATGGCCCCGAATCCGTGGCCAAAGTCACGTATCCGCGGCTTTGTTAAAGAGAGGGGAGGGTTGCTCACGCTCTTTCCCCTCGGGTTTTTCCTATAAATACTGTCAAGTTCTGTAAAGAAAGCGCAGAAGATAGTTTAAGTTTCTTACTTTATTTTTAGGATTTAGGATCATTATTAGATAGTTTATGAGAAGTTGTATCTTATTTTTTTATAGTTCAGTTCAGAAATAAGTGAGAGAGAGGAAAAGAGTGTGAAATTGACCGTTGAAGTGACAATTAAAGGAGATTCGTCATTGCTTAAACTCGATTCTACTTTACTGGTATGTCTTTGTTTTTATTTCATTTCATTGTTTTCTTTTCCATAGTTATGAGTAGCTAAATCAGTTTTCTAGGCTCACTATTCTTCTTCTTCTATGATATTTTTCTTCTTGATCGATTTCTATTAAAACGAACCAAATGAATCATATGGATGTCTAGATTAAGCCTTGCATATTGCAAGTGTTCTTGAAGGCACATGAGGATGGAAATGATTTAAACTAACTCTTGAAATAGATCTTAAAAAGAACTTATTTTTATTCCATGCTTGCTTTAATGCTTTGATGGTTTAATTTCAATTTAAAGAACGATTTCAAATTTTAAATTCAATTTTTAAAAATATATATGTGTTTTACTTGATCTCTTTTATATGACTTAAATCTTAGCCTATGATCTCAATAAAGCATTTTAAACTTTCAAGAGAATGATACATGGTTGAACAATAGAATAGTGAGCCCGAATTCTTTATTAAAAATAAACAAACACAATCACTCTCAAAGCATTTTAAAGATCATCTTCTTCAAAGCCTTCTCCAAGTTTTTCAAGTTTTATTTAAATCACTTCTCTACTGTCCATTCTCTTTTCAACTTAAAAAGAAACACAAACATCAATCTTTGTTTTAAAAATAAAATATCGAAACGCTTTCATCGCATTCCTCCTCGTGGACACGATCCGTTAGCCCTAAGCTACATGGTAATTCTCCTATTATTTCTCTAAATCACACGCAAAAATAGAGAAAAGATTAGTAGAAGAACAAACTGTACTGTTTTCTTTCCGGCAACAGTACCAAAATTTGATTGAAAGAAAGAGTTGTTTATCTGATTTGTGATGGTCTTCAAATTCTTGCAATTTAACCGTAGTAGTAATGGTTGTACGGGTCGACCTCAGGGAGAAATGCGATAGAAGCGTTTCGGCACAGTATTGTTTTAAAGACTTAAAAGAAAGAATTTCGTTTGGAAAGAAAGATTGTTTTGTTTTAATTATGACAAAGGTTCACAACTTGCTAATAATCTACCGCTACTAACATACTAATATCAAGTAAATAATACCTTCATGTTAAACCCTAAACATAATATCTAAACCCAATATTTAAGTAAGATACATAAGATGAAGACTGTACCATATTTGAAATAATACTAATCAAAGTTCAACATTAAAATATTAAGATGTAAATCAAGCATAAGATGAGAAGAATACTTAAAAAGTATTAACAAATAATTTATCTATTTCTCATTCTCATGTGCCTTCAGGAACGCTTCATTTCGCTAGGCTTAAATTAGGCATGCATATAATTCAATCAGAATGTCTACTTAATACTAGACGTTAATGGTGGTGATATTAGCAAGCAGTGAAGTTGTGTTTAGTTTTTCAGGATGAAATTTAAAAAAAGCATATTCATTGGAAAGTGTATAAACTAAAAAGCAAGTAAATAAATAAAGCACAAAATAGAAGAGAGAAAAGAAAATCTTGTTTATTGAATTGTCACGATCCAAGTACCATAGCTCTTCTTTTTCACAAGACTCTCTTGCTAAAATCCTAGAATAATAAAGCTAAATTCAGAAAATAGAGAAAACTTAAAAAAGCCTAAGTTGTGATATCTGAGATGCCTATTTTCTCTGGCTCTACCCTCTATTTATAGGAGAAATAAGAAGTAGTCTCTTAGTAGAACTCATACAGGGATTTCCATGGCTTTTTTTAGGGATTTCCGTGGTAATTCTATGGTGGATGGGGTTGCATTTTTCTCTTTCTTTCTCTTGTCTATCCATCAGAAGATATATTCTTAGAATCTCTATTTGAACTCTGAATTTTAAAAGAATTTCTTTTTTAGATAACTTGGAAAGCAAGTTATCCTCAAATCCGAATTTAAATTTGAATTCTCCCCCTTTATCTTTGACTTGAAGCTTAAGTAACCCGAATTAAAATTAATTTTCTACTTTAAATCCAATTAGGATTGAGATTATCTCTGAATTGTGGTTATGATGGTATATCTTTTTCTTCCTCTTGGTTTCAAATTGATTTAA